>JAGIQG010000038.1:825533-880533 GCA_024679065.1 Sphyrna mokarran
TAGGGTGGATTGGCCGTGCTAAATTGTCCCTTAGTGTCCAAAGATGTGTAGGTTAGGGTGGATTGGGCCGTGCTAAATTGTCCCTTAGTGTCCCAAAGATGTGTAGGTTAGGGCGGATTGGCCATGCTAAATTGTCCCTTAGTGTCCAAAGATGTGTAGGTTAGGGGATTGGCCGTGCTAAATTGTCCCTTAGTGTCCAAAGATGTGTAGGTTAGGGTGGATTGGCCATGCTAAATTGTCCCTTAGTGTCCAAAGATGTGTAGGTTAGGGTGGATTGGCCATGCTAAATTGTCCCTTAGTGTCCAAAGATGTGCAGGTTAGGGTGGATTGGCTGTGCTAAATTGTCCCTTAGTGTCCCAAAGATGTGCAGGTTAGGGTGGATTGGCCGTGCTAAATTGTCCCTTAGTGTCCCAAAGATGTGTAGGTTAGGGTGGATTGGCCGTGCTAAATTGTCCCCTTAGTGTCCAAAGATGTGCAGGTTAGGGTGGATTGGCCGTGCTAAATTGTCCCTTAGTGTCCAAAGATGTGCAGGTTAGGGTGGATTGGCCGTGCTAAATTGTCCCTTAGTGTCCAAAGATGTGCAGGTTAGGGTGGATTGGCCGTGCTAAATTGTCCCTTAGTGTCCAAAGATGTGCAGGTTAGGGTGGATTGGCCGTGCTAAATTGCCCTTAGTGTCCAAAGATGTGTAGGTTAGGGTGGATTGGCCTGCTAAATTGTCCCTTAGTGTCCAAAGATGTGTAGGTTAGGGTGGATTGGCCGTGCTAAATTGTCCCTTAGTGTCCAAAGATGTGTAGGTTAGGGTGGATTGGCCGTGCTAAATTGTCCCTTAGTGTCCAAAGATGTGTAGGTTAGGGTGGATTGGCTATGCTAAATTGCCCCTTAGTGTCCAAAGATGTGCAGGTTATGGTGGATTGGCCATGCTAAATTGCCCCTTAGTGTCTAAAGATGTGCAGGTTAGGGTGGATTGGCCATGCTAAATTGCCCCTTAGTGTCCAAAGATGTGCAGGTTAGGGTGGATTGGCCATGCTAAATTTCAAGTTTATTTATTAGTCACAGGTCAGCTTATATTAACACTGTAATTAATGTCCGAATATGCCTAAATCAGGGTGCTTAGCGGGGTACGCACGTGTGGTTAGAGGGATAGGACCTGGGTGGGATTATTGTCAGTGCTGGCTCAATTGGCCAAATGGACTCCTTCAACACTGCAGTGATGCTATCATTGGAGGCAGGTGGTCATGTGATGAGTCCTCCACTGTTATGTCAATTCAGGGTTGGCGAAGGGATGGGAACTTCAAAAATGCAAAACATTGAGACATGGAAAGGAAACCCTTGTTAATTCGTTCAATTTTTTTTTGAAAACAAGAACAATGATCGGGAATTTCTGCATAACACATTCCATTGGGTGACATGTAACTGGCTGTCTGGCAATAAAATGGGGAGGAAATGATTGTTGCATTGTGGAATTCTGTGATAATAAGTAGATTGCAATCAAAAGCGAACAAAAGGCACCAGCAAGCCAGTAAATAGGTGAATTACTTCCTTGGCCCCTTGCTCAGTCTAGGAGTTCGGGATGGCATTGCATAACTCAGGCCAACAAGATTGCAGTATCAATCCCTTCTTTGTGTCGTGTTAGCTGATCACCAACAACAACGTACATTTATGTAGCTCCTTTCCCATATAAAACACACCAGGGCCCTTCATGGGAACATTACAAAATGAAATATGACACCAAACCATTCCAGGAGATATTTGGTCAGTGGACCAAAATCCTGCTCAATGAACAGGGCTTTAAGACATGTCTTAAAAGGGGAGAGTGAGGTGGAGAGGGGTGGAATTCCAAAGCCTGGGGCCCAGGCAGCTGAAGGCACAACCGCGGAGCGATTAAAATTGGGGCTGTTCAGGAGGCTGGAATTAGAGGAACACAGAGATCATGGAAGGTTGTCGGGCTGGAGGAGGTTACAGAGATAGGGAGGGGGTGTAGGGGGGGACTGGAGGAGGTTACAGAGATAGGGAGGGAGTGTAGGGAGGGACTGGAGGAGGTTACAGAGATAGGGAGGGGTGTAGGGGACTGGAGGGGGTTACAGAGATAGGGAGGGGGTGTAGGGGGGGACTGGAAGGGAGGTTACAGAGATAGGGAGGGGGTTGTAGGGGGGGATGGAGGAGGTTACAGAGATAGGGAGGGGGTGTAGGGGGGCTGGAGGAGGTTACAGAGATAGGGAGGGGGTGTAGGAGGACTGGAGGGAGGTACAGAGATAGGGAGGGGGTGTAGGGGACTGGAGGGGTTACAGAGATAGGGAGGGGGTTGTAGGGGCTGGAGGAGGTTACAGAGATAGGGAGGGGGTGTAGGGGACTGGAGGAGGTTACAGAGATAGGGAGGGGGTGTAGGGGCTGGAGGGGTTACAGAGATAGGGAGGGGGTGTAGGGGGACTGGAGGAGGTTACAGAGATAGGGAGGGGGTGTAGGGGCTGGAGGAGGTTACAGAGATAGGGAGGGAGTGTAGGGGCTGGAGGAGGTTACAGAGATAGGGAGGGAGTGTAGGGGCTGGAGGAGGTTACAGAGATAGGGAGGGGTGTAGGGGCTGGAGGAGGTTACAGAGATAGGGAGGGGTGTAGGGGCTGGAGGAGGTTACAGAGATAGGGAAGGGTGAAGGGGCTGGAGGAGGTTACAGAGATAGGGAGGGGTGTAGGGGCTGGAGGAGGTTACAGAGATAGGGAGGGGTGTAGGGGCTGGAGGAGGTTACAGAGATAGGGAGGGGTGTAGGGGCTGGAGGAGGTTACAGAGATAGGGAGGGGTGTAGGGGCTGGAGGAGGTTACAGAGATAGGGAGGGGTGTAGGGAGACTGGAGGGGTTACAGAGATAGGGAGGGGTGTAGGGGCTGGAGGAGGTTACAGAGATAGGGAGGGGGTGTAGGGGGTAGGGGGACTGGAGGGGGTTACAGAGATAGGGAGGGGTGTAGGGGGACTGGAGGAGGTTACAGAGATAGGGAGGGGGTGTAGGGGCTGGAGGAGGTTACAGAGATAGGGAGGGTGTGTAGGGGGCTGGAGGAGGTTACAGAGATAGGGAGGGGTGTAGGGGATTGGAGGGGGTTACAGAGATAGGGAGGGGGTGTAGGGGACTGGAGGGGGTTACAGAGATAGGGAAGTGGTGTAGGGGGGCTGGAGGAGGTTACAGAGATAGAGAGGGGTTTTAGGGGGCTGGAGGAGGTTACAGAGATAGGGAGGGGATGTAGGGGGCTGGAGGAGGTTACAGAGATAGGGAGGGGGTGTAGGGGACTGGAGGAGGTTACAGAGATAGGGAGGGGGTGTAGAGGGCTGGAGGAGGTTACTGAGATAGGGAGGTGTAGGGGCTGGAGGAGGTTACAGAGATAGGGAGGAGGTGTAGAGGGCTGGAGGAAGCTACAGAGATCAGGAGGGGGTGTAGGGGACTGGAGGAGGTTACAGAGATAGGGAGGGGGTGTAGGAAGCTGGACGGGTTTCAGAGATAGGAAAAGAGAGCGAGGAGATGGAGGGATTTGATGAGGATGGGAATTTTAAAACCGAGGTGTTGATTGGCTGGGTCGCAGTGTGGGTCAGCAAGTACAGGCGGTGAGGGGATGGGGGGAAACGGGATTTGGAACACGGGCAGCAGAGTTTTTTTCATGAGTGTGGGCTGACTGAGGGGTAGAAGGAGACTCAGCTCAACATTGGCTCCAAACAAGACAGCTGAATTTCGATGGGGCCTCAAACTAACATTTACCCTGTTCCCTATTCCCTATTTTCAAAGCAATTCCCACAAAGGTTACTTTCAATTCCATGCACCTTTTCCTGATAACCTCTAGTGTGGAACCTTATCTCATATTCTCTGGGAGTCCATATAAACATCATCTATTGACATTCCCATTTCACAAATTTAGCTCAATTAGTCACACCCTCCCTGCTGAACCATCTCAGACTAACTCTCCAATTATTGAATTCCTACAATTCAGAAGTAGGCCATTCAGCCCATCAAGCATGCACTAACATCAATTAGGCCCTATCCCATAAAACCACATATTTATCCGTTAATGCCCCTGACACTAAGGGACAATTTAGCATGGCCAATCCACCTAACCTACACACCTTTGGACAATGTTTGACACAGCTTTGTGGGCCGAAGGACCTGTATTGTGCTGTAGTTTTCTATGTTTCTATAAGGGACAATTTGGCATGGCCAATCCACCTAACCTACACATCTTTGGACATTTAGGGGCAATTTAGCATGGCCAATCCACCCTAACCTACACATCTTTGGACACTTAGGGGCAATTTAGCATGGCCAATCCACCCTAACCTACACATCTTTGGACACTTAGGGGCAATTTAGCATGGCCAATACATCTAACCCACACATCTTTGGACACTAAGGGGCAATTTAGCATGGCCAATCCACCTAACCTACACATCTTTGGATTGTAAGCAGCAATTTAGCCTGGCCAACTCACCTAACATGCACATCTTTGGACTGTGGGAGGAAATGGGAGCACCCAGAGGAAATCCATGAAGATATGGGGAGAACATGCAGACTCCACATCGACAGAAAGTTACCCATGCCGGGAATTGAACCTGGATCCCTGGCGCTGTGAGGCAGCATACCACTGTGCCACTGTGTCGCCCTTAACATTGGCAGGCATGCCCAATCAAAGGTTGGGCAAGCTCTGAAGTTTCAGCTTGTGGGAAATGCGGCACTGTTGGCACTTGTGCAATCAAAACCTCTGAAGCTGATAAGCGATACTCAGAGGGAAGGTGTACCCAAATGGGGAGGAGGGACCAGCAATTTCATCTGCTTCTTGGCACTTAAAGGGTGTGGGAAGAGACAGAGTGAGGGAGCTGGGTTGGGGAGAAGGAGTCTGAAGCTGGTAGACATTCCCATGCCCAGGATTGGGATCCTCCCTTTGCCTTTTACTCCTATTGTTGCCCCTCTTGGCCCCGGGGGGTCTTTACTCACCCGGTCATGGTCACGGAGCACGAACCAATTCCACACAGCATCCTGCATCATTTCCAGGGTGGCCTTGCAAGCAGTGCTGCCTTTCTGCTGATGTTCTTGTTCCCCAGGGGACATGGAACAGCAGCCAACACAGACTAGCCGAAGCCAGCGTTTTTACTGCCTCTCGAACTGATTCCCAACAGCTGTTGCAAGGCAGGCAATGTCAGAGAGCTTGAAATGTGTAAGCTGGGATGAGGCAGAGATGGCAGCAGGGTCCTTTAACAGCCACTATGGTCTCTATGAAGGGTACGGGCTGGAGAATGTGTGTGTGACGTTTCCGAGCTCTTACCCCTTACAGCCCACCTCGAGGCCACATGAATCTTTGGTTGGATTCGTTATTGTCGCATATATTGGGATACAATGAAAAGTACTGTTTCTTGAGCACTATGCAGCCAAAGCATACCATTCATAGAGTACATAGGGGAGAAGGAAAAGAGATGATGCAGAATGTAGTGTTACAGTCATAGCTAGGGTGTAGAGAAAGATCAACTTAATATTAGACTTGATTTATTATTGTCACAAGTATTGGGACACAGTGAAAAGTATTATTTCTTGCACACTATACAGACAAAGTATACCGTTCATACAGTACGTAGGGGAGAAGGAAAGGAGAGGGAGCAGAATGTAGTGTTACAGTCACAGATAGGGCATAGAAAAAGATCAACTTAATATTAGGTTAGATTTATCATTGTCACATGTGTTGGGATACAGTGAAAAGTATTTTGTGTGCACTAAACAGACAAAGCATACTGTTCATAGAGAAGGAAAAGAGAGGGTGCAGAATGTAGTGTTACAGTCATAGCTAGGGTGTAGAGAAAGATCAGCTTAATATTTGATTTATTATTGCCACATATATTGGTATACAGTGAAAAGTATTGCTCCTTGTACATGATACAGACAAAGCATACCATTCATAGATACATAGGGGAGAAGGAAAGGAGAGGGTGCAGAATGTAATGTTACAGTCACAGATCGGGTGTAGAGAAAGATCAGCTTAATATAAGGTAGGCCCATCCAAAAGTCTGACAGCAGCAGGGAAGAAGCTATTCTTAAGTTGGTTAGTATGTGACATCACACTTTTCCTGTACATTTTTCCCAATGGAAGAAGGTGGAAGAAAGAATATCCAGGGTGTGTGGGGTCCTTGATTATGCCGGCTGCTTTGCTGAGGCAGCGGGAAGTGTAGACAGAGTCAATGGATGGGAGACTGGTTTGTGTGATGGATTGGACTACATAGAACATAGGACATAGAACATTACAGCACAGAACAGGCCCTTCGGCCTTCGATGTTGCGCCGACCAATATAAAAAACAATGCCCCTCCAAACTAAACCATTCCCTTCTCTTCCATATACTTATCAACTAACCTCTTAAACGCCACCAAACTTGGCGCATCTACAACTGCTGCAGGCAGGGCATTCCACTCCCGAACCACCCTTTGGGTAAAGAACCTACCTCTGATATCCGTCCTATAACTATCACCCCTTAATTTAAAGCTGTGTCCCCTCGTGCTAGCTTTTTCCATCCTAGGAAAAAGGCTATCACTGTCCACCCTATCTAAACCTCTAATCATCTTATATGTTTCGATTAGGTCCCCTCTTAGCCGCCTCTCTTCTAACGAAAACAACCTGAAATCCCTCAGCCTCTCTTCATAAGACCTGCCCTCCATACCAGGCGACATCCTGGTAAACCTCCTCTGTACCCTCTCCAATGCCTCCACATCTTTCTTATAATGTGGGGACCAGAACTGCACACAATACTCCAAGTGCGGCCGCACTAGAGTTTTGTACAGTTGCAACATGACGTTGCGGCTCCGAAATTCAATCCCTCTACCAATAAAAGCCAAGACTCCATATGCCTTCCTAACAACCTTCTCGACCTGACTGCCTACTTTCAGGGATCTATGCACATACACACCAAGATCCCTCTGTTCCTCTAGACTACTAAGAATCCTACCATTTGCCATTCGCAACCTTTTGTAGTTCCTTGTGATCTTGGTCAGAGCAGGAGCCCAGACCAAGCTGTGATACACCCAGAAAGAATGCTTTCTATGGCGCATCTGTAGAAATTGGTGAGAATCGTGGTGGACATGCCGAATTTCCTCAGTCCTGGTGGACTTATTGAATTAGAGTGTTGGAGTGCAGGGACCAGGACAGGTTGTTGGTGATCTGGACAATGAGAAACTTGAAGATCTCGACCATTTCCACTGCAGCATCACTGACATAGACAGGGATGTGTCCTCCACTATGCTTCCTGAAGTCCCTCTCGAAATGTTTGATTCATTCAAGTAAGACACAAGGCTTGAACATAATTTGGTCTATTTTACGGAGAAATTCCCTATCATTGTTCTCCTTTAAAATGAACAACCAAATTCAGCCATAGGAGACCCCACAGTAAGATGGATCCTCTTCTCACTTGATGTGACCAGAGGTGCACAGGCTTGAGAAGGAGGGAAAAAGATAGAGAGATAAAAAACAGAGAGAAGAACCCTGCAGAAGCGGAGCATACATGTAACAGTTGAGTAAAGTGCCAACTGACATCCGCCAGCTTGGTTCCACTTATTGAAAAGGACTCAAAAATTCATCCCTATGTTGCAGTAATGAAGGTAACAAGGGAGCCTGGAGTCCCTGAGGATAGTACTGGCCTGTGTATCTTAGTCAATCATTGCAAAGCAAACTGTAAAGCTGTAGGGAGGAAAGAGCAGGTACAGCCAGTGAGAGTACACTCTCCTCCTGTCCTGTTCTAAGGGTTGATCTGAAGGTACATTGTGTGAACTTTGCACATTCTCCACATGTCTGGGTGGCTTTCCTTTGGGTGCTCCGATTTCATCCCACAGTCCAAAGACACGTTGGTTAAGTGGATTGGCCGTGTTAAATTGGCCCTTAGTGTCCGAGGATGTATAGGTGTGGTGGATTGGCCAGGGGTGAGTGGGGTGGGAGGGGAGCCTGTGTAAGATACTTTGCCTTGGGATTGGTGAGACCCAATGGGCCGAATGGGCTCTTCTGCAATTTAGGGATTCTACGATTCTATCGCTATTCATAACTCCAGGCTTTAGCAGCGCAACCCGGACTCGCACACTAATGCCACCGGATGGAGGTGTTTTTGAGGGCGCAATCAAATAGATAGTGTGGGATATACACACTGAGCAGAGACGAGACGGGCAGAATGGCCAGGTCCGGAGCCATGATGTGGAGATGCCAGCGTTGGGCTGGGGTAAACACAGTAAGAAGCCTCACAACACCAGGTTAAAGCCCAACGGGTTTATTTGGCAGCATGAGCTTTCGGAGCGCTGCCCCTTCATCACGTGAGTGGGAATTCTGTTCACAAACAGGGCATATAAAGACACAAACTCTATTTACAGAATACTGATTAGAACGTGAGTCTTCACAGCTAATCAAGTCTTAAAGGTACAGGCAATGTCAGTGGAGAGAGGGTTAAGCCCTCACTCCAATGCATAAGAAATATGCATTGTCTCCAGCTAAATGAATGTCCAAGAGGACTCCCAAGTTCCACGCTCCCACGGGGCTACAGACTCCAAAAAATATTCTATCTGGGATTGTAACGGACCATGGGAGCAGGGCAAAGAAGGCATTACAGCAACCACAGTGACCTGGATTGTGTGACTGTGTCAAGACAGAGTGAGACTAGCTTTTCAGCCGTGGGAGTACGAGAACGAAATAGGAAATGCATTATTAGGGGCCACAAAATAAGAAAGTATGAGTTGTGGATCTCAGCCAGACAGGAAGAGGCAGCAATAAGAGAGCATTTGAGTTTCTCCCACATCCATTTAGTGACTGTTGCCAAGGGTAGAACGAGAGACAGGAAGCTGAAGGAACGGATTTAGTTCAGGGCACTCGCTCTGACAATGAGGGGTGGGATTTTGAAACTTAATTCCTATTTCTCTTTCGACTGTGTGTGTGTGAGAGAGAGAGAGAGAGAGAGACTCCCGTTAAGGTTCAGTCCATCAGAACAGAGCCGGAGATTTGGCACTTGCAGCCTTGATATCGAATAGATTTGGATTTAATCTCCAGTGGAAGGAAAGCAGCAAGCTGTCAAAGGTAAGGCTGTGGTGATAGTGCGTTGGCTAACGGAATAACCTGTCTGTCGCTAATCTGTGTATCAACCCTTGCACTGCGAATTACAGCTGAACGTAGGCTGCGTTGCCTGATTTTGGAGCTGAAGGGTGCACTTTGTGGCGTGTTGCAGACACATTTCGCAATCAGTTGTCTAATTTTTTAAGTCTGTCAAAAAAGAAAATGTACTCTGGGCAAAAGTTGTATTTATCAGGAACTTGCAGGGAATATGATTCACTCAGAATGAGCACAAGGGAAGTTCCTGATCGAGTTGCGTTTACTTATTAAACACCAGTTGCAAAGCGTTGCTTCCAGTCTCAGCACAGGCTGGGGTTAACGTCAGGGGCAGTGGGAAGAGAGGGAGAGGGGCAGATGGACGTGGTGTATTGGGTGTAGCGGCGCTGCTGCCTCATAGCTCCAAGGACCCGGGTTCGATTCCCGGTTTGGGTCACTGTCTGTGTGGAGTCTGCACCTTCTCCCCGTATCTGTGTGGGTTTCATGGTGGCACAGTGGGTTAGTGCTGCTGCCTCACAGCTCTGGGGACCCGGGTTCGATTCCCGGTTCGGGTCACTGTCTGTGTGGAGTCTGCACCTTCTCCCCGTATCTGTGTGGGTTTCATGGTGGCACAGTGGGTTAGTGCTGCTGCCTCACAGCTCTGGGGACCCGGGTTCGATTCCTGGTTCGGGTCACTGTCTGTGTGGAGTCTGCACCTTCTCCCCGTATCTGTGTGGGTTTCATGGTGGCACAGTGGGTTAGTGCTGCTGCCTCACAGCTCTGGGGACCCGGGTTCGATTCCCAGTTCGGGTCACTGTCTGTGTGAAGTCTGCACCTTCTCCCCGTATCTGTGTGGGTTTCATGGTGGCACAGTGGGTTAGCGCTACTGCCTCATAGCTCCAAGGACCCGGGTTCAATTCCCGGTTTGGGTCACTGTCTGTGTGGAGTCTGCACATTCTCCCTGTGTCTGTGTGGGTTTCATGGTGGCACAGTGGGTTAGCGCTCTGCCTCACAGCTCCAGGGATCCGGGTTCGATTCCCGGTTTGGGTCACTGTCTATGTGGAGTCTGCACATTCTCCCCGTGTCTGCGTGGGTTTCCTCCGGGTGCTCCGGTTTCCTCCCGCAATCCATGCTGGTTAGGGTGGATTGGCCATGCTAAATTCTCCCTCAGTGTAACCCGAACAGGAGTGTGGCGACTGGGGGATTTTCACAGTAACTTCATTGCCGTGTTAATGCAAGCCTACTTGTGACACTGATAAATAAATTTTAAACTTAAAGCTAAGTTGTCACTGAGGGCATTCCGTTTAGCTTCCTGCTTCCATTATACTGGAGGGAGAGTTCCCTTTTTATTTGTACCCCTCCCCACTACCTGGTTGATATTTTACCATCACAGTGAGCACCGCCCCTGCTATCCTGGGGGTAGAAGTGCCCTCGGTGCATGACTGCCCCTCAGACAAATGGCATTAACCAAAGGGGCAAATCTCCTGGCACGCACACACCTCAGAGGCACCATCCTTGCTGGTCACATTTTTATATTTTAGAATATAAATGGAAGGGCAAATGGTGGGCAGCGGTGCCAGCACTCCGGCATGGGCTGTGACCAGCAAAGCTTCCTTATCAGACTGGCATGGCTGGTTAGCTACCTGACTCCCTCCGACCCTTTGTCACCCCCCGCCATTCCCTTCCCCTCTTCCCACCAGAACAGCCAATATTCGACATTTAACACATTTAATAATTAATTAGCCATATAAGATTGACAAAGGAGTGATAGTTTTGTTAGTCTATTATAAGTGGTCCTCACCCCCCTGGCAAGATAAACCGCTTTCCCCACCGCTGTCTGGTACTACTGGGCACAACCTGACCCTGAGGTTTCACCACCACCCCCACCTCCCCTCCCATTCCCCCACCCCCTCCTTACACTGCCCACTCCCCTGTCTCCAGCCTCTCAATCGCCGGACAGTTCAGTGTGAGCACTCAGATTTCCCCCCCTTTCCTTTCAAAGCAAGCTCCTGGTCCCCCTGTTCAGTGACTCTGCTTGGGGACTGAGGCAAGATAATCGTAGAATAGAACAGAATCCCTACAGTGCAGAAGGAGGCCAGTCGGCCCATCAAGTCTGCCCCAAAACAATCCCATCCAGGCCCTATCCCCATAACTTCACATATTTTTTCCTGCTAATCTTCTTGACACTAAGGGGCAATTTAGCACGGCCAATCCACCTAACCTACACATCTTTGGATACCAAGGGACAATTTAGCATGGCCAATCCACTTAACCTACATATCTTTGGACACTATGGGGCAATTTAGCATGACCAATCCACCCTAACTTACACATCTTTGGGCTGTGGGAGGAAACTGGAGCATCCGGAGGAAACCCATGCAGACATGGGGAGAATGTGCAAACTCTACCCAAAATTGAGCCAGGGATCGAACCCGAGGCTGAGAGGCAGCAGTGCTAAACATTGTGCCACAGTGCCAGCCAGAATGCAATAACATCCTCCCATCCATTTTACAGTGAATCATTTGCCAGCCTGACTCACAAGGCTAATATTTACAAAATCTTTGGGATGGGACAGGGAGGTGGATTTACAGAACTAGCTGGCGTGCTGATTGTAAGCGATGCTACTTTTTTCCAGAACTCTTTCATCCTCAACCACTTCTTAATTACCTCATGAACACACTTTCTTACCTCCGTTTCTTTTTGCCTCCTTTCCTGATGGCAGTGACTCTCGGGGTGGGGTATATGGACCCACGGGGCACCGACAGCCCTTCCTGTACCTTCTCCGAAGGCCTGTTCTTCACCTGTAGGGTTCTACAAGGATGTAAATTGCACAAGTCATTCAACTTATCACACGTGGTGTTGTTGTTGAGAAATTTCTCCCCAATTCTGGTTGCCCCGCTGCAGGAAGAATGTTATTAAACTGGAAAGGGGGCAAAAACGGATTGACGAGGATGCTCCGGGGATTGGAAGGTGTGAATTGTCAGAAGTTGGATAAATTGGGATATTTTTTTGCCCTGGAGCATAGGAGGATGAAGGGTGACCTTGTATAAAACTACGAGGGGCATTGATAAGGTGAATAGCTGAGGTTTTTTTACCCCAGGGTAGGGGAGTCCAAAACTAGAGTGCAGAGGTTGAAGGCGAGAGGAGAAAGGGGACCTGAAGGGCAAGTCCAGAGTAGGTGTATCAATAGAACGGGCTGCCAGAGGAGATGGTAGAAGTGGGTACAGTGGCAACACTTAAAAGACATTTGGACAGGTACATGGATGGGAAAAGGTTCAGAGGGATATGGGCCAAACACAGGCAATTGAATCATAGAATCCCCACAGTGCAGAAGGAGGCCATTCGGCCCATCGAGCCTGCACCGATCACAATCCCACCTAGGCCTTATCCCTACTTATTTACCCTGCTACTCCCTGACACCAAAGGGCAATTTCGCACGGCCAACTGGCACGTCTTTGGACTGTGGGAGGAAACCCAAGCAGACACGGGGAGAATGTGCATGGACAAAAATCCAACCCGGGTCCCTGGCGCAGCGAGGCAGCAGTGCTGACCACTGCGGCACCGTACCGCTCCAAACGGTACTAGCTCAGTTTAGGGAAAAGGGTCGGCGTGGACGAGTTGGGCCGAAGGGCCTGTTTCCACGCTGTTTCTCTCCGTGACTCTATCTGATCCCTAATTCTAAGGTGGAATTCCAGCAGGAATCCTGTCATCAGCAAGTCCAGTGTCGTCAGGAGCCTCCCCTCGCCATTCTTCATTTTATCCTATCAACATAACCTTCTCTTTCTTTCTCCCTCTTGCGCTTATCCAGATTCTCCTTTCACCTGAGCCACCCCTCCTGTGGGAGCGAGTTCCATGTTCAGGCTACTCTCTGAATAAAGCAGATTCTCCTGAATTCCTCACCGGATTGATTAGTCTCGTACTTATGGCCCCAGTTGTGGATTGCCAACACCTTCTCTATATCTACTCAATCGCCCCTCTTCATATGGGATCATTAGAAGGCTAGTACCACATACAGCGAGCGTATCATCCCAGTCAGAGCTGGCTAAGACTCCCAGACAAACAGCCACAGAGTTCAACAGCACAGAAGGAGGCCCTTCGGCCCATAGAGTCTGTATTAGCCATCAGGCTATTCTAGTTCCATTTCCCAGCACTTGGTCCGCACCCTTGTATGCTACAGTGTTTCAAATACTCATCTAAATGCTTCTTTAATAAGTTTAAGTTTAAGCTTATTTATCATTGTCACAAGTAGGCTTACATTAACACAGCAATGAAGTGACTATGAAAATCCCCTAGTCGCCTCACTTCAGCGCCTGTTTGGGTGCCATTATGTCGCCCTGTGAACTGTTGTGAAGGCTTCCCACCTCTAGCTAGGGAGTTGGTGACATAGTAGCAATGTCACTGGATTAGTAATCCAGAGGAGGAGACTCATATCTCTGAGGACATGGCTTCAAATCTCACCATAGCAGTGGTGGAGTTTCAATCCAATTCATTTTTTTTTGCAGGTGGCACAGTGGTTGGAACTGTTGCCAGGCACCCAGGTTCGATTCCAGCTTGGATCACTGTCTATGTGGAGTTTGCGCATTCTCCCCGTGTCTGTGTGGGTTTCCTCCAGGTGCTCCAGTTTCCTCCCACACTCCAAAGATGTGCAGGTTAGGGTGGATTGGCCATGCTAAATTGTCCCTTTGTGTCCCAAAGATGTGCAGGTTAGGGTGGATTGGCCACGCTAAATTGTCCCTTAGTGTCCCAAAGATGTGTAGGTTAGGGTGGATTGGCCATGCTAAATTATCCCTTAGTGTCCAAAGATGTGCAGGTTAGGGTGGATTGGCCACGCTAAATTGTCCCTTAGTGTCCCAAAGATGTGTAGGTTAGGGTGGATTGGCCGTGCTAACTTGATGCTTAGTGGCAGGGAGATTAGCAGGGTAAATGTACGGGGTTAGGGAGATTGTTGTCGGGGTAGGCTCTGCTTCCCTGAACGGTCTCCTTGTGCACTGTAGGGGTTCTGTGATTCTATGACCCTCAGGTTAAGACAGTCACAGCTTATGTTCATCTGGGGCGATGGTGACTTTACTCATCAGACTGAATTTGTTAGTTTGTGCTGGAAATACATGCTGCCCAAAGGTATCCAAGGGAACAGCCCTCACTGCAGGCGATGAGAAAGTGGTCAGATAGGTGAATGGAACGTTGGTCTGTATCTCTCGGGAGTTACAAATGCTGCCACATCAACCTCTGGCTAAAACATATCGGGAGTACCGCGTACCTAAGGAGGAGACGCTGTAGCTCAGTTTTACTGTGACATTATGAGGATGAATGGGTTAATTTCTGAGGCCGTGTTGTACAGACTTGGCTTGGGGTTTCCAATATAAGAGCTGCTCGAATTGTGCTATTGAAGATGATGCCATCATGTAAGAGGATGGATAGAGACAAACTATTTCCTCTGGGGGGGCGGAGGGAGAGGAGGTGTGGGGGGAGAGAGAGAGCAGGGAGGGGGGAGGGGGGTGGGAGGGAGAGTGAGAGATGGGGGAGAAGGGGGGATGTGGGAGTTGGGGGAGAGAGTCAGGGGGACAGGTACATGAGGGAAGGGGAGGGCAAGTGGGGGAGAGGAGTGGGGGTGAGGGTAGGGGTAGTGGGAGGGGAGAAGTGGGTGGGAGAAGGGGGGGCGGGGAGGGGAAGTGGTGGGGGAGCGGGGGAGGGGAAGTGGGTGTGGGGAGCCGGGGAGGGAAGTGGGGACAGGGGGAGGGAAAGTGGGGGTGGGAAGTGGGGAGAGGGGAAGTGGGGGGAGGGGAAGTGGGTAGCTGGGGGAGGGTGGGGCAGGTTCATCCAGTACTGGGGTGGGGGCACCTTACAGGAGTCTGGCCACTCAGTGATGTCAGGGTGCGCTTCGTCACACAACGAGGAGGGTAAATCCAGCCCCCACCACCCAAAGTTTCAAAGCTGCTGTGAGACCCCTCTGTGCCCTCCCCTTGGCCCACTCCCATCCCCCCACCCCCACCCTCGCCTTCACCCCAAGCAGCGGATGGGAACGGATAAACAGCTATAACAGAGGCCATGCATCATCTTCAGCCTGTGTGCTGGCAGGAATTGCAATGGAACTGTTGTCTGGGCTGTGGGCCTGTCCTCTCCATTCGCTAACTCATTCATCAATCTGAGCTGCTGGGAGCTAACCAGCATCTTCTTACTCGCTGCTGCAGTGAAGGGAATATTCTATCTTCAAACTTCTCCTTTTCAGACAGAATTCCGCACACCCCGACCCCACTCTCAACCCAAAGCCTCATTGACATGTGCTGCTTCCTAAGCCAACGGGGCAAATTTTCCCTTCTCCTCCCCCCTCTCTCTTTCCCCTCCCCCCTCTTTCTCTTTCTCCCTCTCCCCCCACCCCCTCTGTTTCCCATCCCCCTGAGAAGGTAGATGGAGCCTTACTGGTGTGAAAGATTTGAATGTCACCTCATTAACGGGCTTTCGAGATATTGGGCGGGGCTTTCTGGCCCCGCCCACCACGAACCTGGAAACTTCCACCAGAGGTCAGGGGAACTTTCCACTGCCCGTCCCTGCTCCGCTCCACAGAGAGCGGCGGGAATCGTTTTCCCAACCACGTCCTGATCACTTCAGCCAACACCATCCAACCAGCTTGAATTCAATTCGTGTGATTTAGTTTATTATTGTCACATGTACTGGGATACGGTGAGAAGTATTGTTTCTTGCGCGCTATACAGACAAAGCATACCGTTCATAGAGTACATTGAGGGAGAGAGTGCAGAATGTAGTGTTACAGTTACAGATAGGGTGTAGAGAAAGATCAACTTAATATTTGATTTGATTTATTATTGTCTCTTAAGTTATTCTTGAGTCGGTCAGTACGTGACCTCAGACATTTGTATCTTCTTCCCAATGGAAGAAGGTGGGAGAGAGAATGTCCGGGGTGCGTGGGGTCCTTGATAATGCCGGCTGCTTTTCTGAGGTAGCGGGAAGTGTAGACAGAGTCAATGGATGGGAGGCTGGTTTGAGTGATGGACTGGGCTACATTCATACACAACCCTTTGTAGTTCCTTGCGGTCTTGGTCAGAGCAGGAGCCCAGACCAAGCTGTGACATAACCAGAAAGGATGCTTTCTATGATGCATCTATAAAAGTCGGTGAGAGTTGAAATGGACATGTTGAAATTCCTTAGTCTCCTGGGCCGGTCTGGGAATGTAGAATATTCCAACATGTGTTTCCAATCCTGTTCCATAGAGAAATTCCAACCAATGATAGTCAACGTTCTGCCTGGTTGCCATTCTATCTAGCACTGAGCTTTCTTATACCAATGGCGGTGGTGTGTGACAGACCACGGCGGTGGTGTGTGACAGACCACGGCGGTGGTGTGTGACAGACCACGGCGGTGGTGTGTGACAGACCACGGCGGTGGTGTGTGACAGACCACGGCGGTGGTGTGTGACAGACCACGGCGGTGGTGTGAGTTGCTGTGTTGTACATGTTTGAACATGCATGTTATCATGTGGAGAAAAGGACAGCAATGCTCAAATATTCTTTCCATCACCAAGTCTCTCTCCCAGTCTCAGCTGTTGGCGTGTTGAAACTCCACCTGTTTTGACTGTATTATGAATGCACCTTTGTTGGCGATTGCTTAATATTGGATTTGATTTATTATTGTCACATGTATTCTGATACAATGAAAAGTATTGTTTCTTCACACTAAACAGACAAAACATACCGTTCATAGACTGTATAGGGGAGAAGGAAAGGAGAGGGTGCAGAAAATAATATAAAAGCTAATTCCTGTGAACGCTGGTATCTGATACCAAAAGAGAAAATGCTGGAAAATCTCAGCAGGTCTGGCAGCATCTGGAAGGAAAGAAAAGAGCTGACGTTTCAAGTCCAGATGATTCTTTGTCAAAGCTGACAAAGAATGTAGTGTTACAGTCACAGCGAGAGTGTAGAGAAAGATCAACTTAATGCAAGGTAGGATCCATTCAAAAGTCTGACAGCAGCAGGGAAGAAGCTGTTCTTGAGTTGGTTGGTATGTGACCTCAGACTTTTGTACCTTTTTCCGATGGGAAAAGGTGGAAGAGAGAATATCCGGGGTGCGTGGGATCCTTGATTATACTGGCTGCTTTTCCCGAGGCAGCGGGCAGAGTCAATGGATGGGAGGCTGGTTTGATGGGACTTGAACATAGGAATTAGAAGTCGGTGAATTCAGCCCTTCAAGCCTGCTCCATCATTCGATTAGATCATGGCTGATCACTCCCTCTTTTGCCTGTTCCACCATCTAGTTAAACCATGTTTTCGTTCCGTTTGCCTGTAACCTTAAACATCCTAATGAAATAAAAACCTGTCAATCTTAGCTTTGATATCATTGACGATTGTCCGTGCTTTAGATGGAGAATTCCAGATTCCCACTTCCTTGCCCATCTAGAAGGACAAGGGCAGCAGATTCCTGGGAACACCCTCCACCTGCAAGTTCCCCTCCAAGCATTCACCATCCTGACTTGGAAATATATCGGCTGTTCCTTCACTGTCGCTGGGTCAAAATCCTGGGATTCCCTTCCTAACGGCATTGTGGGTCAACCTACAGAATATGGACTGCAGCGATTCAAGATGGCGGCTCACCGCCACCTTCTCAAGGGGCAATTAGGGATGGGCAATAAATGCTGGCCTAGCCAGCGATGCCCATGTCTCACAAATGAATAAGAATTTCAGGGCTTCTTATGTGAATATTGTGCAAAATTTCCAAGGATTTCGTAGATCATCATAGAATCCTCCAGGGCAGGAGGAGGCCATTCAGCCCATCGTGAGTGCACCAGCCACAATCCCACCCAGGCCCTATCCCATCACCCCATGCATTTAGCCTAGCTAGTCCCCCTCATGCTAAGGGACAATTTAGAAGGATTGGCCATGCCATGTGTAGATTAGGGTGGATTGGCCATGCTAATCTGCGCATCTTTGGACAGTAGGGGGCAATTTAACTGGCCAATTCTCCTAACCTACACATACTTAAAGTTTATTTATTACTATCACAAGTAAGCTTGCATTAACACTGCAATGAAGTTACTGTGGAAATCCTCTGGTCGCCGCATTGCGGCACCCGTTCGGGTACATTGACGGAGAATTTAGCATGATCAACACACCTAACTGGCACATCTTTGGACACTAAGGGGCAATTTAGCATAGTCAATCCACCCTAACCTGCACATCTTTGAACTGTGAGAGGAAACCGGAGCACCCAGAGTAAACCCACGCAGAACATACAGATTCCACACAGACAGTGATCCAAGCCAGGAATCGAACCCAGGTCCGTGGCGCTATGAAGCAGCAGTGCTAACCATTGTGCTACCTGTAGGACTTTGTTGGACTGTAGGTAGGAAGGGAGGGGGAGAACGTGCAAACCCCACACTGGTCCCTGCCAATGTTGATATTCCGCAGAAGCCTCCTCATGTACTCTCTCCCTTTCTTCCTCAGGTGCATCGACAAATATCCACCTCAGCCATTCCACGTGGGAGTCTCTCAACACTTGTAAATGTCCCAGAAAGCTTCTCTTGAGGAGTTTTCTCTGGGTTAAAGGACAGACTGTACTCGGCTAAATAATAATATAAAGCTGGACTGATAACAGAACAATTAGATTTCCTCACAGTTCCAGCCAGGAGTAAATAGCGTGACTGCATGATCTCATGACTAAAGGCCGTTCACAATCTCTGGGCCGCATCCTCTGATTATTGTGGATGAAGAGGGGAGGGGGGGGGAGCATTCGCTGTTTTAAATGCTCTGTTGATGGAGTGATAAATATCAATGAATTTGAAGACCAATAGCTCCACCTTCCAAAATCTTTGGGTTTGTGGATGGAAGAACAAACAATAAAACCACCCTCCCCTCCCCCCCACGACACAAATACAGACTCACACATAATGCACCCCCTCACCTCCATTTCCACCACTCCCCCCACCTCCAAACCATTCCCCTCCTCTCCCCACCCCAGCCCGGCAGGAATGCTGCCACACACAAGCCACCCCTGCAAATCTGGAAATGGGACGTGGGTGTCCACTAACTAGGTCCAGCGTTTCTTGCCCATCCCTACTTGCCCCTTGAGAAGGTGGTGCGTGAGCTGCCTTCCTGAACCCACTGCAGTTCCTGAGGTGTAGATACACCCACAGTGCTGTTAGGGAGGGAGTTTCCAGGATTGTTATTAGACATCAGTCAGTCCGTGTGGAATTCCAGGGATTTCATGGAGGATCAAGAAGGTAATCTCTGAAGGGGGGAACTCAAATTGAACACAACTCCTCATAGGAAAATCAGTCCTTCCCTTCTGGGTGGCACAGTGAGTTAGCACTGCTGCCTCACAGCGCCACGGGCCTGGGTTCGATTCCTGGCCTCGAGTCACTGTCTGTGTGGAGTCTGCACATTCTCCCCGTGTCTGCGTGGGTTTCCTCCGGGTGCTCAGGTTTCCTCCCACAATCTGGAAGACGTACAGGTTAGGGTGCATTGGCCGTGCTAAATTCTCCCTCAGTGTAACTCGAACAGGAGTGTGGCGACTCGGGGATTTTCACAGTAACTTCATTGCAGCATTAATGTCAGCCTACTTGTGACACTGATAAATAAACTTTCAACTTTTGCACCCTTTCACAAAAGGGCCATTGAGGTGTAAGCACTGGCCTTGTTATGTTGTACATTGTGCTCTATGTGGTGTAACACTGCTGGAAGTTACAATATGGCTAACGGGCTGTGAATATCTCCACTGGTTGACACAGCGCTAACACACCTCAATGTCTTCACCCAATGGTGGAAGACGTTTGACGATCGACGATCATTAGCTGCGATTGGGCAGGCAAACATGGCCCTTGGGATGGAGAGCACCTCTGATATCCTCCTCTCAGTAAAATAACCCATGCTGAGCTATGGCATACTGGCCCGAACTATAACCTGTGGCAGACAACAAAATGGCCGAAATTTTCCCTCCTCGACCGCCGCTGGGATTCTCCAGTCCTGCCACAGGAAATTTGGCCAAGCGCCACCTTCTCCATGCTCGCCGGCAGCGGGACGTGCGAGACCGGTGCGGCCGATAAGTATAAGGCACGGCACTTTGACACAGTGCCCTTCAAGGGTTAAGCATTCCGTGTGGCTCCTGGGACCATGAAGTTATCTGCTGAGTGATATCTGTTTTCTATAGCCAGTCCAATAATAATAAACAGTTTCAGATTGCTGTAAGCAGCTGCACGATCCATGTGTTCCCTATTATTGTATCCTGAAATATCCGAGAAACCATCCTTGATGGGGCTTTAGGTCATAAATCCCCAGGGGCGAAATAATTTCCCATCTGCAGCCCGTATGAAGCATTCTCATTCTCTCAGGCCAGATGACTTCCCTTTCACTCCCATTTGCCAACCACTCGAAAACTCCAACGAGCTAAATGACTTGCATTTGAATCAGCTCGAAGGGATCAGTAGATTACTATTCCGGATATTTCTGTGTCCGTCAATACGTACGACTCCAGTGGACGATGTGAAAATAGGAGCAGGAGAAGGCTATTCGGCCCCTGTTCTGCTGTTCAATGGCCGATCTATTTGTGTTTCGAATCCCACATTCCCATCAGCCCCCAATGACCTTTCACCCCCTTGTAGAAGAACAACAGCACAAACAGGCCCTTTGGCCCACGAGCTGCCCCGAACATGTCCCTATCTATAAGGCTTACCTATAACCCTCTAAGTCCCATGCACTCATCCAAAAATCTCTTAAAAGATCCTTTCGAATCTGCCTCCTCCGTCACCAACGGCAGCCGATTCCACTCACCCACCACCCTCTGAGTGAGAAACTTACCCCTGACATCTCCTCTGTACTCCCCAGCACCTTAAACCTGTGTCCTCTTGTGACTGCCATTTCAGGCCTGGGGAAAGTCCTCTGAGAATCCACTCCATCAATACATTCTCAACATCTTATACACAAGAATGTAACAAGAATCAATCTCCCTCCGCCTTACAAATTTCCAGTGACCCCGCTTCCACCGCCATTAATGATTCAGAAGGAGCTCTTCCAGTGCAGACAACAAAAAAAAACTTACTCCAACTTATAAATCAAAGGTTTAATTAAGGAACTTCATTACTCCAACACTTGAGGCCTCACCCTCCAACCATTTAACAATTCCCAACAGGTTCTTATTTGTACTGAGTCAGCTGATCATCACATCATTGTGTCATTGGTTACATGGTTGACTGGGTCAGCTGATCCCCAACAGCCTGTTACCATTGGTCACATTACTACAGATCCAATGTCATCACCAGTTGTATTCTAACATGCTAACCCCGCATGGGAAATCACTAATTGACCTTCCAATTGAGCGCATTGAATACAAGCTGCCTGGGGATTGGTATTGACCCAACCAAGTGGGGCCCATGTACGGAACCCTGTGTAAAGCAAGACTCTGAGAGGATCCATTAACCTTTTAGTCCTGGTTGGGAGCTGTTGTATTCACCACAGGCTTGTGATTATTATTTATTTTTCATTTTGTGCAATAAAAGCCTATGCAGCCAATTCCTGGAGTTGTTATAGTTCCAAAGAGGCAAAACGCTCTGAGAGAAAAATGTCTCCCCATTTCTGTCCTAAATCCCCTAATTTTAAATCAGCTCCCCCACAAGGGGGAACATCCCTCGTCCACCTTGTCCAGATCGTTCAGGATCTTAGATACTTCGATCTAGTTGCCCCCCCCCCCTCCCCCGCCCACCCCCAGCCCCTCACTCTTCTAGTGGAAACAAACCCAGTCTCACCAACCTTTTCTCTAAAAGACAATTCGCTCATTCCTAGGATTTGATCCTTCTCTGAACCTCCAAACTTAAGGAAGGGTGTAAGGATGCAATTACATCCTTCCTTAAATCGGGAAACCAAAACAGCACACGGTATTCGAGATGTGGGGCATGATTCACCTGAATTGGAACTAAGTGCCCCACGTCTAAGTGGGGGACAAGAGTGGTGGGAGGCAGAAAGAGACCAAATCACAGAATCCCTACAGTCAAGAAGGAGACTATTTGGTCCATTGCGTCTGCACCGACTCTCCAATGGGGCATTTTTCGCAGGCTCACTCCTCGCTCTATCCCCGTAACCCCATGTATTTACCCCACTAATCCCTCAAACCTGCACATCTTTGGACACTAAGGGACAATTTAGCATGGCCAATCCACCCTAACCTACACATCTTTAGACGCTAAGAGATAATTTAATATGACCAATCATCCTAACCTACACATCTTTTGACTGTGGGAGAAAACCGGAGGATCCGGAGGAAACCCACGTAGATACGGAGAGAATGTGCAAACACTCAGACAGTGACCCAAGTCGGGAATCGAACCTGGGTCCCTGGCGCTGTGAGGCAGCAGTGCCACTGTGCAGCCCCTGACCTCTCACATTCCACGACGCTGGGCGAAATCGGAGAACGGAAGGATTTTATTTTCTTTTGGTAGGTTGTATTTGATGCTTTAACAATGCACGAACACTGTACGTGGGCAATGCAGGGAGAATCCAGAGGAAGGGGAAGTGAAAAACTTGTGTCAGAAACCTGATTCTAAAATATTGACTGGGAGCATGTGAATATGTGTCAGAAGTTTTCAGATTCTCCGAATGAGTCATATTTCTCCTCCCTTTATGGTGGGGGAGGGAGCGGGGTGGGAAGCTGGCCGTATCAGATGGAATATCAATTAACATCAAATCAGCAAGAGACTAACTTGTGAAAAGAAGAACTTGACAATACCAGTGTAGAAAGGATTGTTCAGAGCAAAGTGCTTGTTTGACATTTCTCTATGCCTTTCCTCACTGAGACACAAATAACTGGGGAGGTGATAGCCTAGTGATATTATTGTGAAACTCACCTAATGTTCTGGGGATCCAGGTTTGAATCCCGCCATGGATGATGGTGGAATTTAAATCCAATAAATTATGTGAGAGATCGTGAATGTAGCCCAATCCATCACGCAAACCAGTCTCCCATCCATTGATTCTGTCTAAACTTCCCACTGCCTCAGGAGAGCAGCCAGCATAATTAAGGACCCCTCACACCCCGGACATTCTCTCTTCCACCTTCTTCCACTGGGAAAAAGATACAAAAGTCTGAGGTCACGTGCCAACTGACTCAAGAACAGCTTCTTCCCTGCTGCTGTCAGACTTTTGAATGGACCTACCTTGCATTAAGCTGATCTTTCTCTACACCCTAGCTATGACTGTAACACTATATTCTGCACCCTCTCCTTTCCTTCTCTATGAACGGTATGCTTTGTCTGTATAGCGCACAAGAAACAATACTTTTCACTGTATCCCAAAACGCATGACAATAATAAATCAAATCAAATATTAAGCTGATCTTTCTCTACACCCTAACTATGGCTGTAACATTACATTCCGCACTCTCTCCTCTCCTTCTCTGTGAACGGTATGCTTTGCGCAAGAGGCAATACTTTTCACTGTATGTTAGTGCATTGGAGGACAATAAATCAAATCAAAATATCTGAAGTTCAGACTTTACGGATGACCATGAAACCATTGTCGATTGTTTATAACAAACATCCGTCTGGGCCACTAATGTCTTTGAGGGAAGGAAATCTTCCATCCTTACCCAGTCTGGCCTACACGTGACTTCAGAGAGCCACAGCAATGTGGTTGAGTCTTAGCTGTCCTCGGGCAACTAGGAATGGGCAATAAATGCTGGCCCAGCCAGCAATATCCGTGTCCCACAAGTGAATTTTAAAAAATTTCAATTAACCATGTTAGCATTCCTGGCCTCATTCCATTCTCCAACACCTCAGTTTTAAAATTCTCATCCTTGTTTCTAAGTCCCTTCCTGGCCTCAGCCCTCCCATCTCTGAAATCTCTTACAGCCCCACAACCATCTGAGATCTCCTCGCTTCTCCAATTTGAATTCCCGACTTTGATCACTCCATTAGTGGCTGAGTTTTCAACCGCCTCGTAGGCCTTAAGCTCTGCCTCTCGCTCCCTCAACCTCTCCCTCTCCTCCTTTGAGGCATATCTTTAACAGCAGCATAGAGTTTATGGGCCGAATGGTTGCCCCTCTGTGCTGTAATGGCTTCACCAAGATTTTGGTCACCTGTGCTAATATATTCCTACATGTCTCGTTGTTGAACTTTGTTTGGTTATCACTCCTGTGTAGCTTTGAAATGTTGTACCACCTCCAAAGTGCTGTTTGATGAAATATTACCTGATTACATTAAGTGCTCAATCATCACATCTCCAAATTGCCCCTTAGTGCCCAAAGATGTGTAGGTTAGGTGGATTGGCCATGCTAAATTGCCCCTTAATGTGCAAAGATGTGTAGGTTAGGGTGGATTGGCCATACTAAATTGCCCCTTAGTGACAAAGATGTGAAGGTTAGGTGGATTGGCCATGCTAAATTGCCCTTATGTCAAAGATGCCCCTTAATGTGCAAAGATGTGTAGGTTAGGGTGTATTGGCCATGCTAAATTGTCGCTCAGTGTACATACATTGAGGTACAGTGAAAAGTATTGTTTTTTGCATGCTATACAAAGAAAGCATACCATTCATAGAAAAGGAAAGGAGAGGGTGCAGAATGCAGTCACAGCTAGGGTGTAGAGAAAGATCAACTTAGTGCGAAGTAGGTCCATTCAAAAGTCTGACAGCAGCAGGGAAGAAACTGTTCTTGAGTTGGTTGGTACGTGACGTCAGACTTTTGTATCTTTTTTCTGATGGAAAAAGGTGGAAGAGAGAATGTCTGGGGTGTGTGGGGTTTGATTATGCCGGCTGTTTTTCCAAGGCAGTGGGAAGTTTAGACAGAGTCAATGGATGGGAGGCTGGTTTGTGTGATGGACTGGACTTTGTTCATGACCCTTTGTAGTTCCTTGCGGTCTTGGGCAGAGCAGGAGCCCAGACCAAGCTGTGATACAACCAGAAAGGATGCTTTCTATGGGGCACCTGTAAAAGCTGATGAGAGTCGTAGCAGACATGCTGAATTTCCTTCGCCTCCTGGGCTGGTGTGGGAGTGTGAAATATTCTAAGGTGTGGAGGGCGTGGTCTCACAGACCCCTCTGAGCTCATGGGGAAGGGGTGCATTGGAGCCGGCGATTTTACACACCTTCATCCTGTAGCCTGTTATGTCTTGCAGACCTTGCTGTAGTCGGTGAGGGTGAGTGTGGCCAGCCTGGGACTCTAGTGTAGTCCGGTTCTGTCTTTTGACATCTGTGATGAATCTCCTGAGATCATGTCTTCCTTATATGGGCCAGGGTCGTCTAATTTGACTTGTCTTGCCTCGAGTACTGAAGATTAAATGGCAATTGAATTGAGCTGTTTGAGATAATTTAAGGAACTGATAGGGTCCGTAGAAACTATTTACTCTGGTGTCTGGCCAGAACAAGGCAAAATTGTCGAGCTGCTCAAGAATAATGCCTTCAAACAAATGAGAGCGGAAATGTGGAACTCCCTCCCTCACAAACCCCGTAGAAGCTGGAGCACAACTGAAAAATTAAAAACTCAGATTGATGCTGAGGGTGATAAGGGACAAATGGAATTAAAATAAGAATCAGTCAAGATCTAATTGAATGGTGAAGCATATGAACTCGGCCCCTCGAGCCTACTCCACTATTCAATAAGACTAAATTTTAAAAGTTTCCTTATTAGTGTTACACATCGGCTTACATTAACGCTGTAATGAAGTTACTGTGAACATCCCCGAGTCGTCACATTCCTGTTTGGATACACTGAGGGGAAATTTAGCACGGCCAATCCACCTAACCCGCACGTTTTTCTGATTGTGGGAGGAAACCGGAGCACCTGGAAGAAACCCACGCAGACACGGGAAGAACATGCACACTCCGCACAGGTGGTGACCCAAACCAGGAATTGAACCCAGGTCCTTGGCGCTGTGAGGCAGCACTGCTAACTACTGTGCCACTCTAGACATCAAGACTGAGACACTAAGAGACAATTTAGCATGGCCAATCCACCTAATCTACACATCTTTGGACACAAACAGCAATTTAGTGTGGCCAGTCCACCTAATCTACACATCTTGGCATTGGCCATGATAAATTGCCCGTAACAGGAGAGGGTTAGGGACGCGCACTCTTTAGAGAGTAAGTGCACACTCAATGGGCTGAATGGCCTCCTTCTTCACTGTAGGGATCCTAGGATTCCCTATATCCCTTCATTCCATGAGAGACCAAAAATCAGCCAATCTCAGTCTCGGAGTTACACAGATTCACAAAGTGAAGACATTCTGTCTCATCCCAGTGTCAAAAGATCGGGCAACACAGTGATTCTGAGACTTATTTTCAGTCTACACAGCCAGGAGCAGCAGCCTGTCTGCATCTGCTCTGCCTTGGGGTTTATATGATGCATTGAGACAGACATTCGGAAGAAAAATCGAAATCGGAAAGCACCTTGCCGGGTTTTCTGACCTTGCCCTGGTTCAGCCAGGAAGGGAATGTGTTTAGTGGGCTATTGCATCTGGAGCGACTACAATGCCAGCTATGGCTAAACAGCCCTCTGAAGATACTGGTGCAGGCCACCCAGCGGGTGGTGGTGCTCCTGTGACTTGTGCCTTCAGGAGTGGAAACTCAAATCTGTCAAAGCAGAGCTCTCAACCAATTATTTGGCCAGCGGAAGAGGGATCTCAGGTTTATCAATTGCCCAACAGACAGAAACCAACCCCTCTGATCTGATTTCAGATCTTTGCAAAGGTTAAACGCATTTGGATTCAGCCTTTTGTCTGTGGTTTTGAAATTCCTTCGGAAATGTCTTCGGGCCCGATCATTTCTCCATGGGAGACTGTGGGAAGCTGTGCAATGAGTGGGTGCGGGGGGGGAGGTGAGGGAAGTGAGGGGAAGGGCGGAGGACATAGACACAATTCCGATCAAGACAGACAAAAGGTCTGCGATGATTCATGCCTGAGTTTAATTCTGTTTTCCCTGGGGTGGCACGGTGGCACAGCAGTGACACTGCTGCCTCACAGCCTCAATTCCAGCCTTGTGTCTGTGTGGAGTTTGCACATTCTCCCTGTGACTGCGTGGGTTTCCTCTGGCTGCTCCAGTTTCCTCCCACAGTCCAGAGATATCCAGGTTAGGTGGATTGGCCGTGCTAAATTGCCACTTAGTGTCCAACGATGTGTAGGTTAGGGTGGATTGGCCATGCTAAATTGCCCCTTAGTGTCCAAAGATGTGTAGGTTAGGTGGATTGGCCATGCTAAATTGCCCCTTAGTGTCCAAAGATGTGTAGGTTAGGTGGATTGGCCATGCTAAATTGCCCCTTAGTGTCCAAAGATGTGTAGGTTAGGTGGATTGGCCATGCTAATTGCTCCTTAGTGTCCAAGTGTGTAGGTTAGGTGGATTGGCCATGCTAAATTACTCCTTAGTGTCCAAAGATGTGCAGGTTAGGTGGATTGGCCGTGCTAAATTGCTCCTTAGTGTCCAAAGATGTGCAGGTTAGGTGGATTGGCCATGCTAAATTGCCCCTTAGTGTCCAAAGATGTGCAGGTTAGGTGGATTGGCCATGCTAAATTGCTCCTTAGTATCCAAAGATGTGGAGGTTAGGTGGATTGGCCATGCTAAATTGCTCCTTAATGTCAGGGGGATGAGTTAGTGTAAATGTATGGGGTTAAGGGAATAGCACCTGGATGGAATTGTTGTCGGTGCACTTAATGGGCCAAATGACCTCCTTCTGCACTGTAGGGATTCTTTGATTCTATGATTCTATTAACACCTTGTGTATTAAAGGATTTTTTCTTGGCATGATCTCCCCCCCACAACCCCATTAATTGTTAGGGCCCCTCCGGTTCCCCAGTTGGGGCCTGCTGACTCAGTATAGGCCCATGCTTTTCACACTGAGGGCCTAGTCCCCGATGGCAGGCCTGAACGAGTCTAAAGAAGGGCATAATGCACGAGAATGGCTTACCCCACCTTAGGTCAAGTGTTGCGAGCGAGTTCCTTCAAGGTCATAGTTTACCTCATCACTATCAAGATAACTCCTCCGAAACCGGTGTCCCTTCACCAAATGTAGATTTATTTACATCGTAAGCAGCACCAACAACCTGTCCTGGTCCCTCCAAACCGATGTTATAGTTAAGAAAGCCCCACCAATGCCTCTACTTTCTCAGGAGACTAAGGAAATTTGGCATGTCCGCTACGACTCTCACCAACTTTTACAGATGCCCCATAGAAAGCATTCTTTCTGGTTGTATCACAGCTTGGTCTGGGCTCCTGCTCTGCCCAAGACCGCAAGGAACTACAAAGGGTTGTGAATGTAGCCCAATCCATCACACAAACCAGCCTCCCATCCATTGACTCTGTCTACACTTCCCGCTGCCTCAAAAAAGCAGCCAGCATAATTAAGGACCCCACACCCCCCTGGACATTCTCTCTTCCAGCTCTTTCCGTTGGGAAAAACGTACAAAAGTCTAAGGACATGTAGCAAATGACTCGAGAACAGCTTCTTCCCTGCTGAATGGACCTACCTTACATTAAGCTGATCTTTCTGTACCTCCTATCTGTAACTCTAACACTACATTCTGCACCCTCTCCTTTCCTTCTCCCCTATGTACTCTATGAACGGTATGCTTTATCTGTATAGTGTGCAAGAAACCAATAATTTCATTGCATCCCAATACATGTGACAAAAATAAATTTAATCAAATCGCGCAGATGGGTAATTCCAGAGTACAAACCCAGAGTGCCAGTAACCCTGACACTCCATATGATGTACATGAGCCCGGATTGATGGGGCTCCATCTACATGTACATATGCAGAGTGCGTATTCTAAGAGGTCCATGTTCTTAAAGTCATGACACTGTCTCTGGGTGATGTGGGTCTCGGATTTAGCTTCTAAACAATTTCAGCTGCAAAGATGCACACAGAAAATGCTACCACGATACACCCAAAGCACTTTTTGGGAGGGCCTGTTGAATGAATTATCGATCAGGCACCAACGGGTCCTATCCGAGATAATGTGTAATCAACAGTAAGGGCAGGGAAGTGCCTCTTAGCATTCAATTTCATACAGTCACTACAGTGCAGAAAGAGGCCATTCGGCCCATCGAACCTGCACTGACAACAATCCCACCCTATCCCTGTAACCCCATATATTTACCCTGCTAATCCCTGTGACACTAAGGGGCAATTTAGCATGGTCAATCCACCCTAACCTACACATCTTTGGACACTAAAGGACAATATAGCCTGGTCAATCCACCCTAACCTACACATCTTTGGACACTAAGGGACAATTTAGCATGGCCAATCCACCCTAACCTACACATCTTTGGACACTAAGGGACAATTTAGCATGGCCAATCCACCTAACCTGTACATCTTTGGGAGGAAACAGGAGCCCCTGGAGGAAACCCACGCAGACACGGTGATAACAGCCAGTGACCTAAAGCCAGAATTGAACCCACGTCTCAGGCGCTGTGAGGCAGCAGTGCTAACCGCTGTGCCATTTCACCTTCTGGAATGGACTTTAACCCATGAGCTTCTGACTCAAAAGCTGGCCACTGAGGAAGGCCATCGCTAAATCCCACAGCCGGCCCACTGAGGCCCAGGGGCTGAGAACGGGCCCTGTGTGAGATAATATAAATACGTCTCCACCTTCAATCTCCATTGGCAACCAACTGATCAGTGGTTGAAGAACATAGCAGAAGCCTGGGAGTGACCGACCTCCCTGACTTTCTCCAACGCAGCGCAGGTACAGGCTGTGGGTAGGCTACTGTGGAATATGAAATGAATACTTTAAAAGATGAATATCGTACTGCAGATTATATATTGCTTCTGATAATATTTCTTTGTGTTTGTCTTGCCATCACCTCAACCCACCCCTTCCCACCTCATCCCCACAAGGTTGCCACATTGAAGAGGGGACAGTTGAAGAGGAATGTAGCCCTTTGCAATCAGGAACCATTGACAGGGCCAACTCACCGGAACGTTCCAGCAGCAGTGAGCGACTGGGGGCCTGCCCATGTCTCCGAGACGGTTCGCCATGGCAACCAGGTAAGTGAAAGCCGCGCCAGAACGAACGCACTCCTCGCCACGCTCGTGATGAGGTGACGATAGCAGGCTCTTTGTCGATGGGCCGAATGGCCTTCCTCAGAGATGAGAAGGCCCGGGCGGGGGTAGATTCCGCAAAGTGTGTTCAAAATCACGAGGGCAGCTGGACAGAATCGGGAGAAACTGTTCTTGTTGGGAATGGGAGGCGATGGCCTAGTGATATTATCGTGAGACTAGTAATGCAGAAACTTAGCTAATGTTCTGGGGAACCTAGGTTCAAATCCTGCAGATGGTGGAATTTGAACTTGATAGAAAATATCTGGAATTAAGAATCTACCGAAAAAAAAACCATTGTCAGAAAAACCAATCTGGTTCATTAATGTCCCTTTAGGGAAGGAAATCTGCTGTCCTTACCCCAGTCTGGCCTACATGCGACTCCAGAGCCACTGCAATGTGGTTGACTCTCAATTGCCCTCCAAGGGCAATTAGGGATGGGCAATAAATATTGGCCCAGCCAGCGATGCCCCGTGTCCCACAAATAAAATCAGAATAAAAGGGCACAAATTGAAAGTGATTTGTAAAAGAAGCAAATGTGATGTGGGGAAAAAACCTTCTTCACCTGGCGAGTGGTTGGGGTTCTGGAATGGGAGTGTGGTGGAGGCAGCTTCAATCGAGGCATCCGAGAGGGATTTAGCTGATTACTTGAGTGGGCACAAGGTGCATGGATATGGGGAAAAGCTAGGGGAGTGCCGCTAAATCATTTGGAGAGCTGGTGCAGTGAGGATGGAGCGAATGGCCTCCTTCTGTGCTGGAACAAAGCTGTGATTACTGATGCATGTTAATGTAAGTCTACTCTTAAATAAACTTTAATCCTGTCAGAGGGTCAGCGCCGACTCGATGGGCCGAATGGTCTCGCCTGCACTGTCGGGATTGTATAGTTCTTTGGCGGGTGTGTGTATGTGATGACACAAAGTCCAGTTAAACCAGTTATCCGCTCAATGCCTGCATTGGAAAACCCCCATCGAATTCCTGTCTGGGCTCAGGAGAATTGAACAAAATGCATCCGAACTCGTCGCCAAAAAAGCACCAGATCAATTTCAATCGAACCGGGCTGGTTCACTCAGGATGATTGAATTCCTTTAACAAAAGCAAAATGTGCAGTTGAAAACTCACGGCTAAGGAATGAAGAGAGCGAGGAGGAAGCAGCTTGCATCAATAAAACAACGACAATGACCGTGGCTGGACTTCCGCACACCGGTTGTCAGCCAAACGAGTGCCCCCAGTTTAAAAGCTCTCTCTTCTACTTGTCTCATTCCAGCTGTCGCCCTTGATCACTTTGGGGCCGTTAAAAATGCAAAGTTGAGGGTGGAGAAAGCTGAGGCATCACTCAGTGAGGGAACGAATACATGGCTGAGTGCAGATAATTCCTCACCCTAGTCTCCTGGCCGAGCCTCTCAGCCTAGCTTCTCAGCTAGCCTCTCAGCCTAGTCTCTTAGCCTAGTCTCCCGGCCTAGCCTCTCAGCTTAGTCTCTTAGCCTAGCCTCTCGGCCTAGCCTCTCGGCCTAGTCTCTCGGCCTAGCCTCTCGGCCTAGTCTCTCGGCCTAGCCTCTCAGCCTAGCCACTTGGCCTAGTCTGTCAGTCTAGCCTCTCGGCCTAGTCTCTTAGCCTAATCTCTTGGCCTAGCCACTTGGCCTTGCCTCTCAATCTAGTCTCCTGGCCTAGCCTCTCAGCCGAGCCTCTCGGCCTAGTCCCCCATCCTAGCCTCTAGGCCTAGTCTCCTGGCCTAGCCAAGCAGTCTAACCTCTTGGCCTAGTCTCTCAGTCTAGTCTTCCAACTAGCCTCTTGGCTTAGTCTCCCAGCCTAGTTTCTGAGCCTAATTTCTCGGCCTCCTCTCCTGGCCTAGTCTCCCGTCCTAGCCTCTCAGCCTAGTCCCCCAGCTAACTTCTCGGCCAAACCTCTTGGCTAGTCTGTCAGCCTAGTCTCCCGGCCTAGTCTCCTGGCTAACCTCTTGGCCTAGCCTGTCGGCCTACTCTCCCGGCCTAGTCTTGCTGAAAACAATGCAGCGACCGTCGAGTGTTGTGATCTTGAGTGTTTGAATTGTGTTATTCCCTATCCACAAGACTCCAGGAATGTAAATATTACTTTGTCAGCTTCCTGGCTATAAACGAGCACGTCCTTTTGTCCTGAAATTAGTCGCTGCGTTGTCGCGGAAACCCTCTCCATTACTTTGTGCTCGAAGCGAAGGTTGTTTGCTCCGGGGCTTTTAATGAAGAAATGAAAGGCTCATGCCAATGTCTAGACCATAGGACGTGGCCAGCGACACTGTAACACGGCCTTGGCGCCTTCAAGGATCTCACGCATTTTGAAGGCTTTGTTTTCTGATTTCCTACTAAGTTTTTGAACAAGGTTCAAAAGCAGGTTCACCGTCAAGACACCTTTTTTTTAGAGCATTAGGATTACATTCGCTTTTCCTCTTACTTCATGCCATTAATTCTTTTCACAAGCAATTTTTTTGGCAGCGAGTTAGCGTTGGGTGGATATTCAATTTATGGTATGGCGTGTCTCCAATCTGCTTTAAAAATGAGGCAGGCAATGTCTGCAATTTCCTTGTTATTTTTCAATCTTTGGTGGCGCACGGGTTTGAGGCATAGCTTTAAGTTTGTTGATTAGTGTCACAAGTAGGCTTACGTTAACACTGCAATGACGTGGCTGTGGAAATCCCCTGGTCCCCACACTCCAGCGCCCGTTTGGGTTACACTGAGGGAGAATTTATCCAAACCTGCCCATCTTTCGGAGGAAACTGGAGCACCCAGACTAAACCCACACAAACATGGGGTGAACGTACAGACTCCATATAGGCAGTCACCTACACATCTTTGCTCACTAACGGGCAATTTACCATGGCCGATCCACCTAACCTGCACATCCTGGGACACTAAGGAGTAATTTAGCAATGGCCAATCCACCAATGACCCCTAAGCATCCGAAGATGTGCAGGTTAGGGGATTGGCCATGACAAATTGCCCTTTAGTGTCCAAAGATGTGTAGGTTAGGGTGGATTGGCCATGATAAATTGTCCCTTAATGTCCAAAGATGTGTAGGTTAGGGTGGATTGGCCATGCTAAATTGTCCCTTAGTGTCCAAAGATGTGTAGGTTAGGGAGGATTGGCCATGCTAAATCATCCCTTAATGTCCAAAGATGTGTAGGCTAGGGTGGATTGGTTGTGCTAAATTACCATTAGTGTTCAAAGATGTGTGCGTTAGGTAGATTGGCCATGCTAAATCATCCCTTAGTGTCCAAAGATGTGTAGATTAGGGTGGATTGGCCATGCTAAATTGTCCCTCAATGTTCAAACATGTGTACGTTAGGTGGATTGGCCATGCTAAATTGTACCTCAATGTTCAAACATGTGTACGTTAGGTGGATTGGCCATGCTAAATTGTCCCTTAGCGTCCAAAAATTGCAGATTAGGTGGATCGGCCGTGCTAAATATGTGGCATTATGGGGATGACTAAGGAAAACCTGGGAAAGATATTCTTTTGGCGAGGGGAGCCATACCTGATGGGCTGAATGGCCACTTCTGCTCTGTAGGGATTCTATGATTCTATGAAATTCCTTGCAGCCGAGAGCTCACCGACTCAAGAACAGCTTCTTCCCTGCTGCTGTCAGACTTTTGAATGCACCTACCTTGCACTAAGTTGATCTTTCTCTACACCCTAGCTGTGACTGTAACACCTCTGCACCTCTCTTTCTTTCTCCCCTATGTGCTCTATGAATGGTATGTTTTGTCAGTATAGCGTGCAAGAAACAATACTTTTCACTGTATGACAATACACGTGATAATAATAAATCAAATCAAATCAAATCAAGTCAGATTCAAGCACGGCGCCAATTACAGTTTGCCACTCCCAGCAGGAACCCGGTGTATGATACAAGATCGGTGCACACTGCAGTATGATCAGATTTCTGATTGCTCTTTTGGAAGTGTGTTATCAGGAGTACACAATAGCCTGAAATATCATGGCAGCTTATTTTCACTCCTGCAACCTTGCGCCACACTCTGACAATGTGAATGATCAGCCGCACATTGCCGCTTCCAAGAGGTGTGGACCTTCCCGGTCATCAAACAATGGGATTGGGAAGCAGCTGGAGATAGCACGCAAAGCCCTACCAAAGAGCACTTCCTGTTATTTACGCTATCTCTTGTCTCTTAATCGCAAGGCATCTGTTTCCTGTTTGAGTTTGCAGTTTGACCATCTACCTCTGCCAATGACTTCACCTGCAGGTGTAGCCCACTGGTTTGGAAGCAAGATTTTAACTCATTCCCAGCTCCCCCCCCACCACATCTGTCCCCGCTTGGCACATCTTATTGGGGTTTGGGGGGGGGAGTGTTCCTTTGCCCATGTTAAGGACTTTATTCCGTGCATGTAGTCTATCTGCAAAGCAGACTATGCATACCTTTGCTTTCTTCAGACTGTCTCTGTTAAAATTGGATACGGTGTGGCCTGGGGTAACTGGACAGGATTTTACTGCCTTGCTCATCCTGAAACTGTAAAATCCTGCCCAAGGTCAACGTCCCTTTCCCCTGTCCACCCTCCCGCTCACTCCAATTCCTGAGGCGGGGCGGTAAAATTCTGGCCACTGTGTGCAAAAAAAGATTCACCAGAACAATACTGGGGCATAAAGGGTTAAACTATGAGGGCAGGTTTTATGGACAAGGCTGCCTCTAATTCTAGAAGTTATAGAATAGAAGCATCGAATAGAATCCCTACAATACAGAAGGAGGCCATTCAGCCCATCGAGTCTGCACTGACCACAATCCCACCCAAGCCCTATTTCCGTAACCCCATGTATTTACTCAAGCTAGTCTCCCTGCTGCTAAAGGGCAATTTAGCATGGCCAATCCACCCAACCTGCACATCTTTGGACACTAAGGGGCAATTTAGCATGACCAATCCACCCAATCTACACATCTTTGGACACTAAGGGGCAATTTAGCATGACCAATCCACCCAACCTGCACATCTTTGGACACTAAGGGGCAATTTAGCATGGCCAATCCACCCTAACCTACACATCTTTGCACACTAAGGAACAATTTAGCATGGCCAATCCACCTAACCCACACATCTTTGGACACTACAGGGCAATTTAGCATGGCCAATTCACCCAATCTACACATCTTTGAGACATTAAGGAGCAATTTAGCATGGCCAATCCACCCTAGCCTACACATCTTTGGGCACTAAGGGACAATTTACCATGGCCAATCCATCTAACCTACACATCTTTGGACACTAAGGGACAATTTAGCATCCAGAAACTCAACTGCATGCCTGGAGTTTGACTGAAGGGCTGCCACCTCTCAACACAGAGAGAGGGCAAGAGTCCCTGCCAGCTTCAAGTATCTCTTAAGAGAACTCATCTAATGAAGAGTACCAAATCAGAAAGAGCTTACAAACAGTGGAATCGATAGAAAAACTCCAAAAGTTTTCCAAAGCCACACAAAACCTGTATTTTTTCTGGAGAATGACTGAATTTTTCTTATTAATTTTTTTGTTACTGAATGGACCTTGGATTTATTTGAACAGCATTCCAGTAGAGCTTTAATTGAAGTGTTACGTGTTTCATTAAAGTTCTCGATTGATTAAATAAATAACTTGTTAATTATTCACTTAAAGTGAGGGTCAGGTCTTTCTGTTCATGACTGTCTAAACGTTAATGAAGAAGAGTTCACACCTTCCCAAGTACTTCTAACAGATTACTAAGCAAAGTAATCCTCTTTGGGGCATTTGGTGTGTGACTCTCTGCGTCGTGATAGCTTTTAAGATGCAGTTAGATATAGATTTGATTTGATTTATTATTGTCATATATTGGGAAAAAGTGTAAAGTGTTGTTTCTTCCGCGGTTTACAGACAAAGCATACTGTTCATAGAGTACATAGAGGAGAAGAAAAGGAGAGAGTGCAGAATATAGTGTTACAATCATAGCTAGGGTGTAGAGAAAGATCAACTTAATATTTGATTTGATCTATTCTTGTCACATGTATTGGGATACGGTGAAAAGTATTGTTTTTTGCGCGCTGTACAGACAAAGAATACTGTTCATAGAGAAGGAAATGAGAGAGTACAGAGTATAGTCATAGCTAGGGTGTAGAGAAAGATCAATTTAATGTGAGGTAGATCCATTCAAAAGTCTGACGGCAGCAGGGAAGAAGCTGTTCTTGAGTCGGTCAGTGCATGACCTCAGACTTTTGCATCTTTTTCCCGATGGAAGAAGGTGGAAGAGAGAATGTCCGGGTTGTGTGGGGTCCTTAATTATGTTGGCTGCTTTTCCAAGGCAGCGGGAAGTGTAGACAAAGAACAAAGAACAAAACAGCATGGGAAACAGGCCCTTTGGCCCAACGAGCCCGCGCCGCCACCCCGATGTTCCCATCTCTACCCGCGATCCCTGTCCATGTTTATAGATCAGTGGATTTAAAAACCAAATTTGAGACAATTTAGGGAGAATTTGTTTTGCCAATTAGCCTAAGAGCACATCTTTGGGATGTGGGAGGAAACCGTAGCACCCGGAGAAAACCCACGCAAGCACGGGGAGAATGCGCAAACTCCCACAGACACAGGCCCAAATCCATGTATCTGCACAGCACAGCGATAGTCACTGAGCTGTCGTGTTGCCCATCAAATGGTCCAGTCAAGCGTACACTAACGACGTGAAGCACTAGGATACTCTCGAAAAAAATCCAAGAGCAGCCCTCTCACGACCCATCGCGTGTATACCCCTCGTTAGACAACAAGGTGGACCAAAGCACCTGCAGGATAAAAACAAGTACATCAATATCATCATCTATTTACACACTTCCCAGGGACTCCCAAGGCTCATGTCCCTATTTTAAATCAGTTTTCTATACCCCTCCATTCCCATTCTGTTCATGTGCCCATCTAAGTATTTCTTAAATAACTCCAGAGTACCTGCCTCCACCACTTTACTTGGCAGCGCATTCCATACCCCCACCACCCTCTGTGTGAAAAAACTCCTTCTAGCATCCAAATTATACCTTACCCCCCCTCACCCTAAGCCCGTGACCCTCGTGCTATTTGAGTCCATCCTAGGAAAAAGCTTAACCCTGTTTACTCTATCTATCCCCTTCAAAATCTTGTACACCTCTATCAGATCTCCTCTAAGTCTATGTCTTTCTAAGGAAAACAGTCCCAATTTGCCTAACCTCTCCTCATAAGACAGAGTCAATGGATGGGAGGCTGGTTTGCGTGATGGATTGGGCTACATTCGTGACCTTTTGTAGTTCCTTGTGATCTTGGTCAGAGCAGAAGCCCACACCAAGCTGTGATACATCCGGAAAGGATGCTTTCTATGATGCATCTGTAAAAGTTGGTGAAAGTCGTAGCAGACATGCTAAATTTCCTTCGTCTTAGAGGCATGTGTGGGCTTTCTTAACTGTAGCGTCAGTGCGGAGGGACAGGTTGTTGATGATATGAACACCAAAAAACTTGAAGCTGGTTTCCTTTATACTTCATCCCTACTTAGAGTGAAGAGGATCAAAGGATATGGGACTGGGCCAAATGGCCTCTTCCTGCTGCTATTTTTGACATTCTGTCTTCCACCATCTTCCATCGGGAAAAAGGTACAAAAGTCTGAGGTCACGTACCGACCGACTCAAGAACAGCTTCTTCCCTGCTGCTATCAGACTTTTGAATGGACCTACCTCGCATTAAATTGATGTTTCTCCACACCCTAGCTATGACTATGCTCTGTACTCTCTCCTTTCCTTCTCTATGAACAGTATGCTTTGTGGGGCTGAGCGGTTGCTGGGGAACAAAGGGGAAAGTTCTTGACTGTATTAAAAATGACATTGCAAGTGCATTCAACCAAACATATCTCTCCCTTCTGCTCCAGGTGTCCAATGGTGATGAGAGTGCTTCTTATCTGTATCCTGCCGGGACTGGTTTCTTCACTCCCCCTGGTCAAAGGTAATGTGTGCAACAGGTTTTACGCAGCTATCAGTACACCTTCAACTCTCTTTTCTCGAGTTCTTCGATAGCACGCTTGGTTTTCTGGCCATTCCCGCCCCAATGCTGGGAGATCCACTCTGAGGTTAACAGACCTTTGCATAGGCTGTGTCCCACCCGCTACGATTCCTGGTCAACCATTGGTTTTGTGAATAACAAATTTAAAGGAGAGACGGACAATATCTGAAGACAGAGAACCGTTAACATTGGGTAAAAGCAAGAATTAGATGGGCATCTATTCACTAGAATAAGGCAGCAAGAGGTGATTTTTTGACACTTCCCTTTTAGGCTCATTCTTCACTGCTAAACAAAATTTCCATAACACTAAAAGAGATAACGCTATAAGAAATGGGGGTGGCTCAGTAGCACACTGGTTAGCACTGCTGCCTCACAGCACCAGGGACCCGGGTTCGATTCCTGGCTTGGGTCACTGTCTGTGTGCAGTCTTTTGTAGTTCCTTGTGGTCTTAGGCAGAGCAGGAGCCCATACCAAGCTGTGATACAACCAGAAAGAATGCTTTAAGGTGTATAAGGTGGGACACATTCTCCCCATGTCTGCCTGGGTTTCCTCCCACACTCCAAAGGTGTGCGGATTGGCCATGCTAAAATTGTGTCGGGGGGACTGGTTAGGGTAAATGCATGGAGTTATGGGGATAGGGCCTGGGTGGGTTTGTGGTTGGTGCAGACTCAATGGGCCGAATGGCCTCCTTCTGCACTGTAGGGACTCTGTGATTCTATGAAACAGGAACAGGAGGAGGCCATTCTGCCCCTTGGGTCTGTTCCACCATTCAATAGAATCATGGCTGGTCTGACATTCCTCATACCATTATCCTGCCCCTTCCCTGATAACCCTTGATTTTCTTACTGATCGAAAACTTATCTATCTTGGCCTTTATTACGTGTAGGTGTAGCACGTAATGCCAAAGGCAAAAGGGATGTTGGCATTTATTGGAAAGGGAGTGGAGTATAGAAGTAGAGAAGTGTTATTGCAATTGTACAGGGTGTTGGTGAGACCACATCTGGAATAGTGAGTCCAGTTTTAATCTCCTTATTTGAGGAAGGATGCAGTGACATTAGAGGCAGTTCAGAGGAGGTTCACCAGATTTATCCAGGGATGAAAGGGTTGGCGTATGAGTAGAGATTAAACAGTTTTTGGGCCTTGTACTCACTGGAGTTTAGAAGGATGAGGGGGATCTGATTGAGGTATATGGAATTGGTAAAATAAATGTGGAATGTTTCCCGTTGTGGGGCAATCTCGAACAAGAGATCACAGGGTATAGGTCGAGATTTAACACTGAGATGAGGAGGAACTACTTCTCGCAGAGAGGGGTGAATTTGTGGAACTCACTGCCCCATAGCGCAGTGGAATCTGAATCATTAACTGGTTTCAGGAAGGAGATTGATATATTTCTAATAGAAAAGGGATAAGGGGAGCAGGTGGGGAGATGGATTTTGGGGAGAGATCAGCCATGATCTGATTGAATGGAGGAGAAGGCTCGAAGGGCTGAATTTGCCGACTTCTGCTCCTAATTCTGATGTAGCTACGCCCCTAAATATACACAAGGATCTGTCCCCCCCACACAGCTGTGGCAAAAGGTTCCAAAAACTCTCAACCCTCTGAGAGAAGAAATCCCTTCTCATCTCAGTTTGAGATTGGCGCTCCTTTATTCTGAGATTCTGAGGCATTCTGAGGCATACGGAGTCTTAGCTTTTATTGGTAGGGGGATTGAATTTCGGAGCCGCAACGTCATGTTGCAACTGTACAAAACTCTAGTGCGGCCGCACTTGGAGTATTGTGTGCAGTTCTGGTCGCCACATTATAAGAAAGATGTGGAGGCATTGGAGAGGGTACAGAGGCGGTTTACCAGGATGTTGCCTGGTATGGAGGGCAGGTCCTATGAAGAGAGGCTGAGGGATTTGAGGTTGTTTTCGTTAGAAAGGAGGAGGCTAAGAGGAGACCTTATTGAAACATATAAGATGATTAGAGGTTTAGATAGGGTGGACAGTGATAGCCTTTTTCCGAGGATGGAGAAAGCTAGCACGAGGGGACATAGCTTTAAATTAAGGGGTGGTGGTTATAGGACGGATATCAGAGGTAGGTTCTTTACCCAAAGGGTGGTTCGGGAGTGGAATGCCCTGCCTGCGGCAGTTGTAGATGCGTCAAGTTTGGGGGCGTTTAAGAGGTTAGTAGATAAGTTTATGGATGAAAAGGGAATGGGTTTAGGTTAGAGGGTCATTGCTTTTTCCTAATTGGTCGGCGCAACATCGAAGGCCGAAGGGCCTGTTCTGCATTGTAATGTTCTATGTTCTATGTTCTATGAGACTCTGCCCTCTGGTTCTAGACTCTCCCGCGAGGAGGGAAGATCCTCTCAGTATTTACCCTGTCAAAGCCCCAAAACATTCCTCTATGTTTCGATGAGATCACCTCTCATTCTCCTAAACTCCATGAGTAGAATCCTGACCTGTTTGATCTTTCATCATAAGACAATCTCTCCAAATTGGGGATCATCCTAGTGAACCTTCTCTGAACTGCCTCTAGTGAAATAATACCTTTCCTTAAATAAAGGGACCAAAACTGCTCACAGTGCTCCAGATTGGTCTCACCAGTACCTTGTACAGTTACAGCAAGACTTCCCCACTTTTACACTCCTATCCCCTTGAAAGAAGGACCCATTAGCCTTCCTCATTACCTGCTGTCTCTGTGTGCGAGCTTGCTGTGTTTTGCACACAAGTGCCCCCCCACAAATCCCTTTGTGTTGCAGCTTTCTGCAGTTTTTCTCCATTTAAATAAAATCCTGTTCCTAGAATCCCTACAGTCCAGAAGGAGGCCATTCAGCCCATTGAGTCTGCACCGACGGCAATCCCCATAACCCCGTGCATTTACCCTAGCTAGTCCTCCTGACACTAAGGGGCAATTTAGCACGGCCAATCCACCTAACCCGCACGTCTTTCAGACTGTGGAAGGAAATCGGAGGAAGCCCATGCAGATATGGGGGGAACATGCTGATTTCACACAGATAGTAACCCAAGCTGGGAATCGAACCCGGATCCCTGGCACTGTGAGGCAGCAGTGCTAACCCACTGTGCTATCCATGTTCTTTTGTTCTCCCTTCCAAAATAAACAACTTCACATTTTCCCACATTATACTCCACTTGCCAACTTTTTGCCAACTTGCTTAACCTCTTTGTAAACTGTTTGTATCCCGCTGGCAACTGGCCTTTCCACCTTTTTTTGTGTCGCCTGCAAATTTAGCTGCAGTACATTCGCTTCCTTCCTCAAGTCATTAATATATATTCCAAACAGTTGCAGTGTCAGCGCTGATCTCTGTGGAATCCCAATGATAAGAAACCTTACAACACCAGGTTAAAGTCCAACAGGTTTATTTGGTAGTAAACATAGAACATAGAACATAGAACATTACAGCACAGAACAGGCCCTTCGGCCTTCGATGTTGTGCCGACCAAAATAAAAAGCAATGCCCCCCAAACTAAACCATTCCCTTCTCTTCCATATACTTATCAACTAACCTCTTAAACGCCACCAAACTTGGCGCAATAAACACCACTGCTTTTGGAGCGCTGCTCCTTTGCCAGGTTAGTGGGAGTTCTGTTCACAAGCAGGGCATATAAAAATACAAACTCAATTTATAGAATCATGATTGGAATGCGAGTCTTTACACTCCCACTCAGAACCTGGAGAAGAACCCCTTATGCCCACTTGCCGTTTCCTGCCCATTCTCTATCCATGCCAATATACCACCTCCAACACCATCTTATGAAGTAAGCTTTCATGGGGCTCCTTGCCAGACGCCTTCTGGAAGTCCAAATACACCACATCTACTGGTACCCCTCTATCCACTCTGGTGGAGACTTGCTCGAAAAACTCTGAACAAAACCAGTTGGAGATGATTTCCTTTTTGTGAAGCCATACTGACTCTGTGCGATTAGATTATGATTTTCCAGATGTGATTTTGCAAAGAAGGATTGAGTGAGGCGAACATGAAATTTCCATTCGCAGGTACAGCCACCACGGAATGTGTTTGCGAAGGTGATGATTGCACGGGACACCGATGCTTTGGCAAGTTGTGTTTCCAAACGCACCGAGTCCACGATGGACAGTTGGTCTATCAGAAGGGCTGCTTCAAGAATGCGAGTTGTATCCAGCCCTCCACAAAAGGAGTAACGCAGTGCTGTAACAGTTTTCTTTGCAATGCCATCTCCACGCCAGCGCCCACTCAAGGTATGCCAACGTGTTGAATACGTGGCTCAATATCTAATTGTGCATGCGGAGGTAGAAATTACAAAGGAACAGTTTAAAATGTGTAAGGGATTAATTCTGCCTTGTCAGAGAGTTAGACCTCACACAGCAGGGTCAGATATACACTCACTGCTTTTTTCCGAATGCATTGCCACCTCAGACTCTTTTGCAGTTCACCTCATCCAGACCTCAACTGGCCAGTTAGCTGCTCCCACTTTGTCAGAGTAACAGAAAGCATGAGACTACCCACGCTGAAACTTTAAAATTACCAGTGCTTATTTCCCTAAAAATTACTTTATTCACAAAATGGGCAGCACAGTGGTTAGCACTGCTACCTCACAGCGCCAGGGACCTGGGTTCAATTCCCAGCTTGGGTCACTATCTGTGTGGAGTTTGCACATTCTCCCAGTGGGTCTGTGTGGGTTTCCTCCGGATGCTCCGGTTTTCTCCTACAGTCCAAAGATCATAGAATCCCTATAGTCCTGAGGAGGTCATTTGCCTATTGAGCCTGTATCAACAAAAATCCCTGTAAAACCCCCCGTATTTACTCTGCTAATACCCACTAACATCAAGGGACAATTTAGCATGGCCAATCCACCTAACCTACACACTTTGGACTGTGGGAGGAAACCGGAGCACCTGGAGGAAACCCACATAGACACAGGGAGAATGTACAAATTCCACACAGACAGTGACCCAAACTGGGGAATCGAGCCTGGGTCCCTGGCACTGTGAGGCAGCAGTGCTAACCACTGTGCCATTGTGGCATCCGATTGATGGGGTAGAAGAGGAAGAGATATTTGGGGCAGGGTCTGAGTGGTTTGGGATTAAATTTGAAAGGATGCCTACATTAAAATGATGGACTGATTCGTGTCAAATGGGTTCATTGAGGGCCTGTTCATATGCCAAATAGCACCAGCAATGAATACCAGGCATTCACTCAAAGAAAAACCATTGATAACATCATGATTTGTTTGTGTCTCATTTGTAGCTAAGCGGGAGAAGAAGCCAGGCGAGTACGATTGCGTTTGCGAAGAAGGATATTGTGACGTAAAGACGTGCTTTGGTTACCAGTGCTTTGTCTCTGTGGACAGTGAGCGTCCTAAGGAGGTCAGGAGGGGCTGTCACCAGAACAAAGAAATGCCTTGCAACCAATCAACACCCGGTTTCCGTGTGGAGTGTTGCAAAGGAAACTTCTGTAACAGAAACCTTAGCGTGGAATTAGGTAAAATGCACCTTTACAGAGTTACTTGTCAACCTCTTCATAGATTCATAGAATCCCTACAGTGCAGGAGGAAGCCATTCGGTTCATTGAATCTGCACTCACTCTCCCATAGAGCATCTAATCCAGGCCCATTCCCTGCCCTATCCCCGTAACCCTACATATTTACGTGGCTAAATCACCTAACCAACACATCTTTGGACACTAAGGGACAACTTAGCATGGCCAATCCACCCCCTAACCTACACATCTTTGGACATTAAGGGACAATTTAGCATGGCCAATCCACCCTAACCTACACATCTTTGACATTAAGGGACACATTTTAGGACATTAAGGGACAATTTAGCATGGCCAATCCACCCTAACCTACAATCCTTTGGACACTAAGGGACAATTTAGCACGGCCAATCCACCCTACCCTGCACATCTTTGGACACTAAGGGACAATTTAGCATGGCCAATCCACCCTAACCTACACATCTTTGGACACTAAGGGACAATTTAGCATTGCCAATCCACTGTCTTCTGGAGCAGGGCTATAAATGTGTGAGGTATTGTACTCAAGCGGTCAATTGCTAGAATATTTGTTTAAACCTGAACGATTATGCTTTTGTTATATTGGTATTTTCCCTTGGGGTTTTTCAGTGTAGGACTTGGTTGGACGGATTGAGCATGCATGTGACTGGGTGGAGCTAAGCTTACATGGAGAACACAAACTAGCGGTTGATTGTTTAATTTGGACACCGTGGTAACTTTTGTATTTTCTCTGGAGTTCTGCTGTTTGGAGGTAGTTTCATCTGTCTCTGGAGACTGGCGCATGGGAGTTAGAAACATAGAAACTAGAAGCAGGAGGAGGCCATTCGGCCCTTCGAATCTGCTCCAGCATTCATTTTCATCATGGCTGATCATCAAATTCAATATCCTGATTCCCCCTTCCCCCCATATCCCTCAATCCCTTTAGCGATATCTAATTTCTTCTTGAAATCACACAATATTTTGACCTCAGCTACTTTCTGTGGGAGTGAATTCCACACATTCACCACCCTCTGGGTGAAGAAATTTCTCCTCATCTCAGTCCCTAAAAGGTTTACCCCTTATCCTCAAACTATGACCTTAGTTCTGGACTCTCCCCACCATCGGGAACATTCTTTCTGAATCTACCCTGTCTAACCCTGTTAGAATTTTATAAGTTTCTATCAGATCCCCTCTCACTCTTCTAAACTCCAGTGAATATAATCCTAACCGACTTAGTCTCTCCTCATATGACAGACCTGCCATCCCAGGAATCAGCCTGGTAAACCTTCACTGTTCTCCCTCTATAGCAAGGACATCCTTCCTCAGATAAGGAGACCAAAACTGCACACAATACTCCAGGTGTGGCCTCACAATTGCAGTAAAACATCCCTAATCCTAAACATGAATTCTCTCACTATGAAGGTCTACATCCATCCCTGTATCTTTGTCCAGAGATTCTAAAAGTCTAGCAACTCACGTAAGCCTGAATGTTTTTATGAACTGATTCTGAAGAGAATGTTACATCTATGGGGATATTGCTTAAATTGGAACTATATAGATCACTAGTTGTTAAGAATGATACCTTGTTATGTTTAAGTATTTCAATTGGTAAAAGTTATGCCAATTCTGTTTGTTATATTTTAAATAAATGTTCTTAAATAAAGGTTTGTTTTGATAAAAGTTTCCTAGTGGGTCACTGGAACCATACCTGGAGTTAAACACCTTATGCTCACCATGATGTCAAAATCAAAACAGTTAGCGTCTAGGTTAAGTTCATAGTATCCCTCTGACCTGATCCCTATCACTCATAACCTCCTCCAATTGTTGTTTCCTCAGTTTATGAGCCTACAGCCGATAATGTCAGTACCGTGGTTATGATGGTAGTCCCAATCATGGTGCTCAGTGTCCTAGCGGTCTTGCTGCTGCTGATCTACCAGAAGTTCTGCAGATACCAAATAGCCCCACCTCTCTGTAAGAACGAAGAACAGAGCAAGGCAGAGATGTTAAGAGCAACTGAGCTTGGAGACAATACTCTCACCGTAAGTTTTCCTTTTGATTTTTATTGATTTGATTTATTATTGTCACATGTATTAGTATCCAGTGAAAAATACAAAACATACCACTCATAGAGAAGGAAAGGGGAGGGTGCAGAACGTAGTCATAGCTAGAGTGTAGAGAAAGATCAGCTTAATATTTGGTTTGATTTATTATTGTCACATGTATTGCGATACAGTGAAAAGTATTGTTTCTTACACACTATACAGACAAAGCATACTGTTCATAGAGACAATGGACATGCTTAATTCCCTTTGACTTCTGAGAAAGTAGAGACATCATCATGGGGGAGGGGGAGGCAGGAGAGGTTGTTGATGATCTGGATACATTAAAACTTGAAGCCCTCGGCCACGTTCTCCTCTACACTTCCTGAAGTCGATAACAATCTCCTCCATTTTGTTGATATTGAGAGAGATTATTGTTGCCAGTTCACCAGATTCTCTGTCTCATTCCTGTACTCTGTCTCGTCATTGTTTGACCCACTGCGGTGGTGTCATCAGCAAACTTGATAATAGAGTTGGAGGGGAATTTGGCCGCACAGTCAGTGGTGTATAAGGAGTATAGCAGGGGGCTGAGAACACAGCCCTGTGGGGCACCAGTGTTGAGGATGATTGTAGAGGAGGTATTGTTGCCTATCCTTACTGATTGTGGTCTGTGAGTTAGGAAGTTCAGGATCCTCACCAGCCGATAGTAGAGTGCGAACAGCCTGGCTTCACGGAGATGAAAGCAAGGGTGAAAGGATATGGTGAGAGTTTGATGCACTGAAGCAGGGCTGGCAAACGGGAGGCTTAAAAAGGTCAAACAACATTTAGAAAGATATTGAGAGGGCAAATAGGAAAGGGTCACTCACAGAATCATCAAATCGCCACAGTGCAGAAGGAAGCCATTTGGCCCGTCACGTCTCAACTGACTCATACCCCAGTTTATCCTGTAATCCCACATATTTACCCCACTAATCCACCCTAACCTACACATCTTTGGACACTAAGAGACAATTTAGCATGGCCAATCCACCTAACCTACACATCTTTGGACACTAAGGGACAATTTAGCATGGCCAATCCACCCTAACCTACACATCTTTAGACACTAAGGGACAATTTAGCATGGCCAATCCATCTAACCCACACATCTTTGGACACTAAAGGGCAATTTAGTATGGCCAATCCACCCTAACCTACACATCTTTAGACACTAAGGGACAATTTACCATGGCCAATCCACCTAACCTACACATCTTTAGACACTAAGGGACAATTTAGCATGGCCAATCCACCTAACCTGCAAATCTTTAGACACTAAGGGACAATTCAGCATGGCCAATCTATGTAAGCAGTATATGTTTTGGACTGTGGGAGGAAACTGGTGCACTTGGAGGAAACCCATACAGATACGGGGAGAACATGCAGATTCCACACAGACAGTGACCGAAGCCGGGAATCAAACCCGGGTCCCTGGTGCTGCGAGGCAGCAATGCTAACCACTGTGCCACCCTGCTCCCCACAAGAGTCGACAGTGGGGAGTGGGCACTGTACGTATAATAGTACTATCCTTACTCCCAGCTATCACCAAGAATTTAAAAGACTAGCACCCAGGTAGTGAGCAGTAAAGTATTTGTGAGTTCCTAATGTTCAAATGCTGAATGAAAATAACAAAGGCTTCTTTCTGTTCCTCATTTCAGGATATGTTTGATCATTCCTGTACCTCAGGCAGTGGATCTGGCCTCCCTTTCCTGGTACAGAGGACAGTGGCACGACAAATCACGCTAGTTGAATGTGTAGGTCAGTACAAACCACGGACTATATCTTTGTTCCGAACGATCTTCTTCCAGGTTAGTTGAATGGATGGAATCTAACACTTCAATTGCAAACCTGCTTCGAGCTGCCTCTGTTAACCCGATTGGTGTGTGATTGGAGGAGGGTTTAGATAAACATTTGAAATACAGAAAGATTCAGGACTGTTGAGAGACTGTGGCACCATTTGCATTGCTCTGCCAAAGGCTAGCAAACCTTCGAAGGCCCAAATGACCTCATCTTATGCTGTAAAGGGGGTGAAAAAGTTACTTGCATTTGCATAGCACCTTCCACAACCTCAGACTGCTTTCCAGTCCTTAAGTACCCTAATGTACAAAATGTAGCCAGCAAGGTGTGCACAGCAAGCTCCCACAACTGCCCATCTATCATAGAATCCCTACAGTGCAGAAGGAGGTCGTTCAGCCCCTCGAGCCTGCACTAACAACAGTCCCATCCATAACCCCATATATTTATCCTGCTAATCCCCCAGATTCTAAGGGGCAATTTAACAGGGCCAAGTTAGCACATTCTAGGTTCGATTCCCGGCTCTGGTCACTGTCTGTGTGGAGTTTGCACATTGTCCTCATGTCTGTGTGGGTTTCCTCCGGGTACTCCAGTTTCCTCCTACAGTTCAAAGATGTGTGGATTAGGTTGATTGGCCATGCTAAGAAATTGCCTCTTAGTGTCCAGAGAGGCGTAGGTTAGAGGGATTAGTGGGTATAATATGTAGAGATATGGGGGTAGGACCTAGGTGGGATTGTGTTTGGTGCAGACTCGATGGGCCAAAGGGCCTCTTTCTGCACTGTAGGGTTCTATGATTCTATGATTCAATCCACCTAACCAGCACATCTTTTGGACTGTGGGAAGAAACCAGAGTACCTGTATGAAACCCATGCAGACACGGGGAGAATGTGCAGACTTCACACAGGCAGTGACCCAAGGCCGGAATTGAACCTTGGTGCTGTGAGGCAGCAGTGCCAACCACTGTGCCACAGTGCCGCCCTTATTATTATCTTATTATTAACTGCCACTATGTTCCTGGTCACTCATATCGAAAAAATAATACCCGCCCTTCCTGCCCCCTCTCTGTTCTGACTCCATGACATTACCCAATTACACAGAATTCCGGACAAATTTCTGAAGTTTTTAAACCATGAGCTCAGGCGCATTGGCATCTGGACAGAGATGATCAAACTCGTATCACTTGGCACAGGCTTCACTGAGAGAGATCCACTAATGGGTCCCAAGAGTGTCAGTCCTTTGTTCACTTTGTACGTATGTGAAAATGTAGTACTTTGATCTTTCCCTTGCCAGGAAGAGAGTGACTAGTGCTGTGTCTCAGGGGTCAGTGCTGGGACCACAACTTTTCACATTAACGATTTGGAGGAGGAACTGAAGGCACTGTTGCTAAGTTTGCAGATGATACAAGGATATGTAGAGGGACAAGTAGTATTGAGGAAGCGGAGAGGCTGCAGAGGGACTTGGACGGGTTAGGAGAGTGGGCAAAGAAATAGCAGATGGAATACAGTGCGGAAAAGTGTGAGGTTATACACTTTGGAAGGAGGAATGGAGGCATAGACTATTTTCTAAATGGAGAAAATGCTTAGAAAATCAGAGACACAAAGGGACTTGGGAGTCATTGTTCAAGATTTTCTGAAGGTTAACGTGCAGGTTCAGTCAGCAGTTAGGAAGGCAAGTGCAATGTTAGCATTCATGTCGAGAGGGCTGGAATACAAGAGCAGGGATGGACTTCTGAGGCTGGATAAGGTCTGGTCAGACCCCATTTGGAGTATTGTGAGCAGTTTTGGGCCCTGTATCTGAAGAAGGATGTGCCGGCCTTGGAAAGGGTCCAGAGAAAGGTTCACAAGAATGATCCCTGGAATGAAGAGTTTGTTGTGTGAGGAACGGTTGAGGACTTTGGGTCCATTCCCATTGGAGTTTAGAAGGATGAGGGGGGGGATCTTATTGAAACTTACAGGATACTATGAGACCCTGGATAGAGTGGATGTGGAGACGATGTTTCCACTAGTAGAAAAAACTAGAACCAGAGAGGGCACAACCTCAGGCTAAAGGGATGATCCTTTAAAACAAAGATCAGGAGGGATTTCTTCAGCCAGAGAGTGGGGAATTTGCCACAGAGGAGGCCGGGTCATTGAGTGTCTTTAAGACAGAGGTAGATAGGTTCCTGATTAATAAGGGGATCAGGGGAAAAGGCAGGAGAATGGGGGATAAGAAAAATATCAGCCATAATTGAATGGTGGAACAGATTTGATGGGCCGAGTGATCTCATTCTGCTCCTTTGTTTTATGATCTTATTGAGATGAGAAACTTCCCTCCATTGCTTAGGTTTGAACCTGCGTTCCAATGTCCAAATGACAAATATTTCCAACTGGACAATCCTTCATCCGCCCCACCGCATTACCCTCTCTCCCAATGACTCCCTTCATTTTAATTCACAACTTTTCTCCTCACTGTGTTGCCATTCTATGTGTGAGACTGAGAGCTGTGCAAAGACCCTTCACCTCTGGAGGGCATCACCGCCAAGCCCCCATCCTGTTGGGCAGCAGAGGTTATTGAACAGCGATAAGCCTTTGCCTATTTTCTTCCTTTCCTTGAAGGTCAGGCGCACTTTGGTCACAGGATGACACACTGGTTAGCATCACTGCCTCACAGCGCCAGGGAGCCAGGTTCAATTCCCGGCTTGGGTCACTGTCTGTGTGGAGTCTGCACGTTCTTCCCGTGTCTGCGTGGGTTTCCTCCGGGTGTTCAGGTCTCCTCCCACAATCCAAAGATGTGTAGGTTAGGGTGGATTGGTCATGTTAAATTGTCCCTTAGTGTCCAAAGATGTGTAGGTTAGGGTGGATTGGTCATGTTAAATTGCCCCTTAGTGTCCAAAGATGTGTAGGTTAGGGTGGATTGGTCATGTTAAATTGCCCCTTAGTGTCCAAAGATGTGTAGGTTAGGGTGGATTGGTCATGCTAAATTACTCCTTAGTGTCCAAAGATGTGTAGGTTAGGGTGGACTGGTCATGCTAAATTGCCCCTTAGTGTCCAAAGATGTGTAGGTTAGGGTGGATTGGCCATGCTAAATTGCCCCTTAACGTCCAAAGATGTGTAGGTTAGGGTGGATTGGCCATGCTAAATTGTCCCTTAGCGTCCAAAGATGTGTAGGTTAGGTGGTTTGGCCATGCTAAATTATCCCTTAGCGTCCAAAGATGTGTAGGTTACGTGGTTTGGCCATGCTAAATTGTCCCTTAGTGTCCAAAGATGTGTAGGTTAGGGTGGATTGGCCATGCTAAATTACCCCTTAGTGTCCAAAGATGTGTAGGTTAGGGTGGATTGGCCATGCTAAATTACCCCTTAGCGTCCAAAGATGTGTAGGTTAGAGTGGATTGGCCATGCTAAATTGTCCCTTAGTGTCCAAAGATGTGTAGGTTAGGGTGGATTGGCTATGCTAAATTACCCCTTAGCGTCCAAAGATGTGTAGGTTAGGTGGTTTGGCCATGCTAAACTACCCCTTAGCGTCCAAAGATGTGTAGGTTAGGGTGGATTGGCCATGCTAAATTGTCCCTTAGTGTTGCAAGGTGGGGGAATTAGCAAGATAAATGTGTGGGGTTACAGGGATAGGGGCTGTGTAAGATGCTCTGAGAGAGTCGGTGCAGACTCAGTGGGCTGAATGGCCTCCTCCCTGCACTGTAGAGATTCTGTCCCACCTCAACAGCAAAGCTGAGTTAAAATCAAGTGAGTCTTTTTCAGCGCAGACCAGCTGATAAAAGATTTCATCTTCCATCTTCTCCCCTGTACGAACCTATTCCATCTCAAAGAGGGAATTGGTCTACTGGAGGTGCCCTTGTTCTAACTCGATTTTGCCTCGCCTAGGGAAAGGACGGTATGGGGAAGTGTGGAGAGGTGTGTGGCAGGGGGAAAACGTGGCCATCAAGATTTTCTCCTCAAGAGATGAGCAGTCCTGGTTTCGGGAGACAGAGATCTACAACACAGTTTTACTGAGGCACGATAACATCCTAGGTGAGTGCGACGGGATTTCCGCAGGCTGCGGTTAATAGAGGCCTGAAGAGATCCAGCATGATTTTCCCATCATTGTATCACAATCACTGCACATTAAACCTATCTGAGTCTGCCCTTCGATATGTCCTTGGCAAAGAAACAAATCCCTCCCACCTTCAGTTACTTGTCCCCCGTTTTCTCCCTCTGTTCGTGAAGGGTGGATGTTACAGCAAACTCCTTAATCCCATCTACCCATTCACTCAACTGAAATCTTCAAGGCTCTTCACAGCTGGATAAGATTATTGAAGGATATTGATGGATTCATTTAATGTTGTCACATGCGTTATGATGCAGTGAAAAGTGTTGTTTCTTGTACGCTATGCAGAAAAGCATACCATTCGTAGAGTACATGGGGACAAGGAAAGGAGAGGGTGCAGAATGTAGTGTTACAGTTGTAGCTAGGGTGTGGAGAAAGATCAACTTAATATTTGATTTATTATTGTCACCTGTATTGGGATACAGTGAAAAGTATTGTTTCTTGTGCACTATAAAGACAAAGCATACCGTTCATAGAGTACATAGGGGAAAAGGAAAGGAGAGAGTGCAGAATATAGTGTTACAGTCGTAGCTAGGGGTGTAGAGAAAGATCAGCTTAATATAAGGTGGGTCCATTCAAAAGTCTGACAGCAGCAGGGAAGAAGCTGTTCTTGAGTCGGTCGGTACGGGACCTCAGACTTTTGTATCTATTTCCCGGTGGAAGAAGGTGGAAGAGAGAATGTCCAGGGTGCGTGGGGGTCATTGATTATGCCGGCTGCTTTTCCCCGAGTCAGCGGGAAGTGTAGATGGAGTCAATGGATGGGAGGCTGGTTTGTGTGATGGGACTGGGCTACATTCACGCACACACACACACGACCCTTTGTAGTTCCTTGCGCTCTTGGGCAGAGCAGGAGCCCAGACCAAGCTGTGATACAACCAGAAAGAATGCTTTCTATGGGGCATCTGTAAAAGCTGGTGAGAGTCCGTAGCTGACACGCCAAATTTCCTTAGTCTCCTGAGAAAGTAGAGGCGTTGGTGGGGCTTTCTTAACTATAGTGTCAGCGTGGGGGGGACCAGGACAGGTTGTTGATGATCTGGACACCGAAAAACTTGAAGTTCTCGATCATTTCCACTTCATCCCCGCTGATGTAGACAGGAGCATGTTCCCCTTTTATGCTTCCTGAAGTCGATGAAATCTCCTTTGTTCTGTTGACACTGAGGGAGAGATTATTGTTGTTGCACCAGTTCACTGGATTCTCGATCTCATTCCTGTACTCTGTCATTGTTTGAGATCCGACCACTACATTGGTATCGTCAGCAAACTTGAAAATTGATGTGGAGCTAAGGAGGGTTAATGGAACTCAGATACAGAGCAGCCATGTTGATGAGGGAACAGGCCTGAGGAGCTCAAATGGCCTCCCCTTGTTCTGAGTATTCTTGTGCCCAGGCCTTACATTCGAGCAGGAAATATTGAAGAGCGATGGATAATATTGTCTGATTTCAAGGAGAAATTAGATGTCACTCTTGGGGCTAAAGAGATCAAGGGATATGAGGGGGAAGGGGGGGAATCAGGAAATTATTATTCATTTTTGGGACATGGGTGTCACTGGCTGGGCCAATATTTATTGCTCATCCCTAGTTCCCCCTTGAGAAGATAGTGGTGAGCTGCTTTGATCAGGGAAAAGAATCCCTACAGCACAGAAAGAGGCCCTTTGTCCCATCGAATCTGCACCGACCACAATCCCAAACAGGCCATAACCCCATGCGTTTATCCTAGCTAGTCCCCCTGCCACTAAGAGGCAATTTAGCATGGTCAGTTCCCCTATTCAGCACATCTTTCAGACTGTGGGAGGAAACCGGAGCACCTGGAGGAAACCCACGCAGACACGGGGAGAACGTGCTGTGACCCAAGCCGGGAATCGAACCCGGGTCCCTGACGCTGTGAGGCAGCAATGCCAACCACTGTGCCACCGTGCCTTCTTGAATCGCTGCAGTGCCCGTGCTGTGGGTTGACCCACAGTGCCGTTAGGGAGGGAATTCCAGGATTTTGACCCAGTGACAGTGAAGGAACGGCAGATATATTTCCAAGTCAGGATGGTGAGTGGCTTGGAGGGGAACTTGCAGATAGTGGGGTTCCCAGGTATAGAACATAGAACATAGAAAAACTACAGCACAAACAGGCCCTTCGGCCCACAAGTTGCGCCAATCAAATCCCTAGCTACTAGGCTTACCTTTAACCCTCAATCCTACTAAATCCCATGTACTCATCCAGAAGTCTCTTAAAAGACCCCAGCGAGTTCGCCTCCACCACCACCAACGGCAGCCGATTCCACTCATTCACCACCCTCTGAGTGAAAAAATTATCTCCTCTGTACCTACTCCCCAGCACCTTAAACCTGTGTCCTCTCGTAGCGACAATTTCATCCCTGGGAAATAGACTCCGAGAATCCACTCTATCTATTCCTCTCAACATCTTATAAACCTCTATCAGGTCACCTCTCAACCTTTGTCTCTCCAGGGAGAAGAGACCTAGCTCGTTCAACCTATCTTCATAAGGCATGCCTTATCTAGGCAACATCCTTGTAAATCTCCTCTGCACCCTCTCAATAGCTTCCACATCCTTCCTGTAGTAAGGCGATCAGAACTGAGCACAGTACTCCAAGTGGGATCTGACAAGGGTCTTATAAAGCTGCAGCATTCCATTAATCTGCTGCCCTCGTCCTTTTCGATGGAAGTGGGTTTGGAAGGTGATGTCAAAGGAGCCTTAGTGAGTCGAATGTTGAATTGGATGCTCGGCCATTATCACGATGATTGGCAGAGCAGCCTCAATGGGCCAAATGGCCGACTCCTGCTTCTGGTTTCTATACTTAGGAACGTCGCTTCACGGCCTGATGGGTTCTAACCAGTCGACCTTGCCTCCTCCTCCTCCCTCTCCAGGTTTCATCGCCTCCGACATGACATCTCGCAACTCGAGTACCCAACTCTGGCTGATTACCCGTTACCACGAGAACGGCTCCCTGTACGACTACCTGCAGTGCAACACGGTGGACACTGAGGGCTGCCTGAAACTCGCACTGTCCATCATCAGCGGCCTCGTCCACTTACACGCAGAAATTATCGGAACGCCAGGAAAAGCGGCCATCGCTCACCGGGATCTGAAAAGCCGAAATATTCTGGTCAAGAAAAACAAGCAGTGTTGCATAGCAGATTTAGGTAACACCAGCTGAGCAGGTTTGCTCCCCATATTGATCCCTGTGGCAAGTAACTTTCCCTTTCCCTCCTGGCGTCTCCACTTCCTTCACCTCACTTCCTGCTGGCCTTCCAAAGCTTTCATAAGAACTAGTAGCAGGAGTCAGCCATCTGGCCCCTTGCTCCGCCATTCAATAAGATCGTGGCCGATCTTTTCCTGGACTCAGCTCCACTTACCCGCCCGCTCCCCCTTAATCCCTTTACTGGTCAAAAATCTATCTATTCTTGCCTTAAAAACAACCAATGGGGGAACCTCAACTGGGCAGGGGAATTCCACAGATTCACAAACTCATTTGGTGAAGAA
>JAGIQG010000038.1:885533-908033 GCA_024679065.1 Sphyrna mokarran
AGTTGCCTGTACACAATCAATAGCCAATGAGAAGCAAGTTGCCTGTATGCAATCAATGGCCAATTAGATGCAAGTTGCTTGTACGCAATCAATAGCCAATGAGAAGCAAATTGCCTATATGCAATCAATGGCCAATGAGAAGCAAGTTGCCTGTACACAATCAATAGCCAATGAGAAGCAAGTTGCCTGTATACAATCAGTAACCAATGTGAAGCAAGTTGCCTGTACGCAATCAATAGCCAATCAGCAGCAAGCTGCCTGTACGCAATCAATAGCCAATGAGAGGCAAGTTGCCTGTACGCAATCAATAGCCAATGAGAAGCAAGTTGCCTGTACGCAATCAATAGCCAATGAGAAGCAAGTTGCCTGTATACAATCAGTAACCAATGTGAAGCAAGTTGCCTGTACGCAATCAATAGCCAATGAGAGACAAGTTGCCTGTATGCAATCAATGGCCAATTAGATGCAAGTTGCTTGTACGCAATCAATAGCCAATGAGAAGCAAATTGCCTATATGCAATCAATAGCCAATGAGAAGCAAGTTGCCTGTACACAATCAGTAACCAATGTGAAGCAAGTTGCCTGTACGCAATCAATAGCCAATCAGCAGCAAGCTGCCTGTACGCAATCAATAGCCAATGAGAAGCAAGTTGCCTGTACGCAATCAATAGCCAATAAGAAGCAAGTTGCCTGTACACAATCAATGGCCAATGAGAAGCAAGTTGCCTGTCCGCAATCAATGGCCAATGAAAAGAAAATTGTCTGTACACAATCAATAGCCAATGAGAAACAAGTTGCCTGTATGCAATCAGTAGCCATTAAAAGCAAGTTGCCTGTATGCAGTCAATAGCCAATCTGCAGCAAGCTGCCTGTACGCAATCAATAGCCAATGAGAAGCAAATTGCCTGTACGCAATAAATGGCCAATGAGAAGCAAATTGCCTGTAAGCAATCAATAGCCAATGAAAAGCAAATTGCCTGTACGCAATCAATAGCCAATTAGATGCAAATTGCCTGTATGCAATCAGTAGCCAATGAGAAGCAAGTTGCCTGTACGCAATCAATAGCCAATGAAAAGAAAGTTGCCTGTACACAATCCATGGCCAATCAGTATCAAGTTGCCTGTACGCAATCAATAGCCAATGAGAAGCAAACAGCTATAAAAGAGGCAGTGTGGAGAATCGAGTCGGAATGAGAGGCAGAACCATGAGGGGGGAGCATGGGTTACCAGGTGGGGGAGTCTGGCGGCTGAGGCTGTGGAGGTGGGGGCTGGTGGCGGTTGGGGGTAGGTATTGAAATGAGGGTGCGAGGGGACCTGGAGGGGTTGGGAATGGTGGGGGGGTGTGTTGTGGGAATGGGGGGAGTGGGTTGCAGCAGACCGTGATTGGGATATATGATCCTGTGAAGTGGGGCCTGATTTATGTGTTACACCAAAGCCACGTCCCTATAATTGCCCTTTTTCTTTCTGGAGGGGGCGTGTTGCTCTCAACAACCCTGTCAAACCTCTGCCTGAGATTTGAACAGGTACAGTTTCACAAATCCAGCTATCCAAACACTGGACATTTTTACAACATGCCACGCATCAATTAAAGATTTTGCCTCATTGAATAAAATTAAACATTAAATTTAACAAAAGGACATTTGGCAGCACAGAAATTGAGTATTGCTGATAAAAAGAGACAGGCTGTCAAAACTTTTCATCTTGCACTCATCAGGACAGCCAGAAAATATCAAAAGTAAAGTGAAGGGTAATTCAGAACCAGAATGTTAACTCTGTTTCTCTCTCCACAGACGCTGCCAGACCTGCTGAGTTTATCCAGCGTTTTCTGCCTATTAGAACAATTTATACTGTTTGAGATGAGAGTCCTGATTGGTTGGCAAGTAGACTCTGATTGGTAGAGGTGTTGCCATGGGGACTGTAACAGGAAACAGTTAATTGCAAAGCTTTTCTTCAAAAGTGCTACCTGGCTTGAACTTTCATAAATAATAAGTGAATATAAAACTTCCCTGGACAATTTGGCCACATTGGCAAAGTGTTCGATTCTGTCCTTGGGTCACTGTCTGTGTGCAGTTTGCAAATTTTCCCCGTGTCTGTGTGGGTTTCCTCTGGGTGCTCTGGTTTCCTCCCACAGTCCAAAAATGCGCAGGTTAGGTGGATTGGCCATGCTAAATTGTCCCTTAGTGTCCAAAGATGTGTAGGTTAGGGTGGATTGGCCGTGCTAAATTGTCCCTTAGTGTCCAAAGATGTGTAGGTTAGGGGGGATTGGCCGTGCTAAATTGTCCCTTAGTGTCCAAAGATGTGTAGGTTAGGGTGGATTGGCCGTGCTAAATTGTCCCTTAGTGTCCCAAAGATGTGTAGGTTAGGTGGGATTGGCCGTGCTAAATTGTCCCTTAGTGTCCAAAGATGTGCAGGTTAGACGGATTGGCCGTGCTAAATTGTCCCTTAGTGTCCAAAGATGTGCAGGTTAGACGGATTGGCCATGCTAAATTGGCCATGCGAGGTGGGTCCATTCAAAAGTCTGCTGGCAGCAGGGAAGAAGTTGTTCTTGAGTTGGTTGGTACTTGATCTTAGATGTTTGTATCTTCTTCCCAACGGAAGAAGGTGGAAGAGAGAATGTCCGGGGTGCGTGGGGTCCTTGATTATACTGGCTGCTTTTCCCGAGACAGGGGGAAGTGTAGACAGAGTCAATGGATGGGAGGCTGGTTTGCATGATGGACTGGGCTTCGTCCGCAACCTTTTGTAGTTCCTTGCAGTCTTGGGCAGATCAGAAGCCCATACCAAGCTGTGATACAACCAGAAAGAATGCTTTCTATGGTGCATCTATAAAAGTTGGGGAGAGTTACAGTGGACATGCCAAATTTCCTTAGTCTTCTGAGAAAGTAGAGGTGTTGAGAGCAGGAGCCACATCAAGTTGTGATAACAACCAGAAAGAACCCTTTGTAGTTTCTCAACAGTGAATACTGATGAGAAATATTCATTTAGAATCCCTTGTGGTTCCACACATAGATGACTTGTTGATGCTTAAGAGGCAGTTTTCTCCTGGTTAGGCTTTTGCCCTTTATGTATTTGTAGAAGCTCTTTGGATTCTATGACCTGAACCACCCAAAGTACAAACTATCCAACCCAAAATCAGACAAGATGCTAAATTCTTGGTCCTGAGGTTGCGGGTTTTGAGGACACTGTAACCCATAGTGTTCTAGGCATTGATCGAGTGTATTTATTCCTCCTCGATATCTGTGTGACTGATACTGTCCCGAATCACTGTAACGTGTGTCCCCTTCACTGCAGGTTTGGCTGTCATTCACTCGCAGAACAACGACTTCCTGGACATTGGAAACAACCCCAAAGTGGGCACCAAGCGTTACATGGCCCCGGAAGTGTTGGACGAGACAATCTGTACCAACAGCTTTGAATCATACAAATCGACAGACATTTGGGCATTCGGTCTGGTACTGTGGGAGATTGCAAGGAGAACACTGATAAACGGTAAGTGTCGTTCCACTTGCAAGAGAGCCGCAGCGATGGTTTTGGGAGATCCAGTGGCTAATTAAGATGGGGAAGACATTCAGCCCCTCAACCCTGTTCTGCCATTCAGTTAGATTGTGCCAATCCACAGCCTATCTCCTTCTGCCCAGCTTGTCCTTGTTTCTGTAAGCTTTAATACGTTTCCCAAAAGCATGGCAGTTTGGCACAGTGGTTAGCACTGCTGCCTCACAACGCCAAGTATCCGGGTTCGATTCCTGGCTTGGGTCACTGTCTGTGCAGAGTCTGCACATTCTCCCCATGTCTGCATGGATTTCCTCAGAGTGCTCTGGTTTCCTCCCACAATTCAAAGATGTGTAGGTTAGTTGGATTGGCCATGCTAAATTGTTCCTTAGTGTCCAAAGATGTGTAGGTTAGGGGGATTGGCCATGCTAAATTGCCCCTTAGTGTCCAAAGATGTGTAGGTTAGGGGGATTGGCCATGCTAAATTGCCCCTTAGTGTCCAAAGATGTGTAGGTTAGGGGGATTGGCCATGCTAAATTAACCTTATTGTCAGGGGATTAGCAGGATAAATACATGAGGATACATGGATAAGGCTTGGGTGGGATTATGGTTGGTACAGACTCAAAGAACCGAATGGCCTCTTTCTGCACTGTAGCGATTTGATGGTTCTATAAAAAATCTAACAGTTTTATTTTTAATTGAACCCCCCACCCCCACAGCTTTGTGGGGGAGATTTCCATTCGCCTTTGTGGGAAGGGGTCCTGACCTTACCGCTGTGGACTCGCTTTAACGTCACGGCACTGTCCCAATAAAGTCATACGGTGCAGAAAAGACCATTTGGCCCATCGAGTCTGCACCGACAATATCTACACTACTAACAGTTCTAATCCCCCTGATTCTAAGGGGCAATTTCCCATGGCCAAGCAGCCTAACCTACATATCTTTGGACCAGGAATGGGCAATAAATACTGGCCAGCCAGCGATGCTCATGAATAAAACAAACCTCCAATTGGCCAGCCTGGGTTATGAAAATGCATATGGCCCTTGTCAAGCTGTCTTTGCGTTTAGCCTGAGCAGCCCATGGGGGCTATTAGTGTCTCTTCAGAGACAACGAGGTACAAATTTCTCCGATAGTGCCAGGTCACTTCTTCTGTTTGGGGATCAGGCACAGAGTCATCGAGGTTTACAGCAGGGAAACCCAGGCCCTTCAGCCCAATGCAGCCCTCATTATTAGTTTTTTAAAACCCCTACAAACTAATCCCAATTTCCTGTATTTGGCCCATATCCCTTTATACCCATCTTACCCATGTAGCTGTCTAAATGCTTTTTAAAAGACAAAATTGTACCCACCTCTACTACTGCCTCTGGCAGCTCGTTCCAGACACTCACCACCCTCTGTGTGAAAAAATTGCCCCTCTGGACACTTTTGTATCTCTCCCCTCTCACCTTAAACCTATACCCTCTAGTTTTAGACCCCCCTACCTTTGGGAAAAGATATTGACTATCTACCTTGTCTTTATTCCTTATTATTTTGTAGACCTCTATAAGATCTACGCAGTACAATGCCCGCATCTCCACATCATTTATATACTTTATATATGTCACGTAAAAAATTCTCCGAGTCTTAGTCGCTCACAATGGGTGTGAGATGAGGTTGGGTAGAAGGAGACTGAGGAGGGAGTATGAGCACTGACTGCTTGGCCCCAGTGGCCTGTGTTCATGCTATAAACTCAAAGAATTATAATGAGATTTTATATCCATTTTCCACAACTATGAAGACAGGAAACTTATCATTTGTTTGCACATCGTTGGAATATCATTGGCTGCTGTCATCAGCTGGTCCCATTCGGCCAGAGTTCCTCAATCCCGTATTTACTTCATGCGAAGTTATCGCTGATTGAAAACACTCTAATCTTCATGTCAGCACCCAGTATGGGACAAAAGGCAGAGTAATGAGTCTCGGGAATGTAATCCTTCTGATTAGAACGTCAGCAGTGAGCCAGGCTTGTTCCAATCTTATCAGGCCGTTCTCATACAGGACACATGGGAGAGTGCGGAGAGAGGTCACTCAATGAGCTTCTTCTGTCTGCCAACCATTCTCAATCCCACGAAAAAGATTCGACTCATTAGGGGCCATTCAAACCAACAGATATGTGTGTTTATTAGGTTTTCTGGCTCTGGAATGGCTTATAGTTACTTGCAAGTTTTTCCCCCCTCCCTCCCTAGAAAACCAGTCATTTTACGTAGCTGTAACAAATGTCACACGTTCTATCTCTCTGCCTCTTGTTTTGGAATCATTTTGTTTTAAAAAAAATCAGATGGGGAAGGTAAAGTTTATTTATGAGTGTCACAAGTAGGCTGACATTAACACTGCAATGAAGTTATTGTGAAAAATCCCCTAGTCCTATTTAGGTACACTGAGGGAGAATTTACTATGACCAATCCACCTTACTTAACATTTTTGGGCACTAAGGGACAATTTAGCATGGCCAATCCACCCTAACCTTCACATCTTTGGGACACTAAGGGACAATTTAGCACGGTAAGAAGTCTCACAACACCAGGTTAAAGTCCAACAGGTTTATTTGGTAGGAAAAGCCACAAGCTTTCGGAGCTCTGCTCCTTCGTCAGGTGAGTGGGAGTTCTATTCACAAACAGGGTTTATAGAAACATAAACTCAATTTATAAAATAATGGTTGGAATGCAAGTCTTTACAGATAATCAAGCCTTAAAGGTACAGACAGTGTGAGTGGAGAGAGGGTTAAGTCCAGGTTAAAGAGATGTGTATTGTCTCCAGACAGGACAGTTAGTGAGATTTTACAAGCTCAGGCAAGTCATAGGGGTTACAGATAGTGTGACATGAACCCAAATTCCCGGGTGAGGCCGTCCTCATGTGTGTGGAACTTGGCTATCAGTCTCTGCTCAGTGACCCTGCGCTGTCTTGTGTCATGAAGGCCACCTTGAAGAATGTTTACCTGAAGATCAGAGACTGAATGCCCATGACCACTGAAGCGTTCCCCAACAGGAAGGGAACAGTCTTGCCTGGTGATTGTCGAGTGATGTTCATTCATCCGTTGTCGTAGTGCCTGCATGGTCTCCCCAGTGTATCAGGCCTCAGGACATCCTTTCCTACAGCGTATCAGGTAGACAACGTTGGCCGAGTTGCAAGAGTATGTACCGTGTACCTGGTGGATGGTGTCCTCACGTGAGATGATGGCAAACGTGTTGATGATCCAGCATGTCTTGCAGAGGTTGCTGTGGCAGGGTTGTGTGGTATTGTGGTCACTGTTCTCCTGAAGGTTGGGTAGTTTGCTGTGAACAATGGTCTGTTTGAGGCTGTGCGGTTGTTTGAAGGGAAGAAGCAGGGGTGTGGGAATGGCCTTGGCGAGATGTTCGTCTTCATCGGTGACATGTTGAAGACTCCGGAGAAGATGTTGCAGCTTCTCTGCTCTGGGGAAGTACTGGACGATGAAGGGTACTCTGTCCACTGTGTCCCGTGTTTGTCTTCTGAGGGGGTCAGTGCGGTTTATTGCTGTGGCGCGTCGGAACTGTCGATCGATGAGTCGAGCGTCATATCCTGTTCTTATGAGGGCGATGTCATTAATGAAAACGAACATCTCGCCAAGGCCATCCCCACCCCCCCACTTCTTGCCTTCAAACAACCGCACAACCTCAAACAGACCATTGTTCGCAAGACATGCCGGATCATCAACACGGATTCCATCATCACGGTACATACTCTTGCAACTCGGCCAATGTTGTCTACCTGATACGCTGCAGGAAGGAGTGTGTGTGCGTGTGTGTGTGTGCGTGTGTGCGTGTGTGTGTGTGTGTGTGTGTGTGTGTGTGTGTCTGTGTGTGTCTGTGTGTGTGGGTGTGTGGCTCAATCCCACAAGGAACAGAGCATTTCACAACGAAACCACTGGGCGGCAGTCTCTGCTTAGCTTTCACAAGAGGCTGATGGGAATGTGTCACACAAGGTCAGCTTGTTGCTAAAAATACCGCAGGAAGCTCTGTCAGTGCTTTCTTCACCACCTTTGTTGTTGACTTGCTTTCTGCTGCCAAGGCCTTCCGCTCTGGAAATATCCTCCCGGAACCTCCCTGCCCTTCACACTGCTGAAAACCAAGTTTGTTCACCTGCCCTAATACGCACTTATAGTATGGCCAATCTACTTTTTCAGACCATCATTGGGAGGAAACCGGAGCACCCGGACGAAACCCAAGCAGACACGAGAGGAACGTGCAGACTCCACACAGACAGTGACCCAAGCCGGGAATTGAACCTGGGTCCCTGGAGCTGTGAGGCAGCAGTGCCAACCACTGTACCATCTCTTAGTGTCCAAAGATGTGTAGGTTAGGGTGGATTGGCCATGCTAAATTGTCCCTTAGTGTCCAAAGATGTGCAGGTTAGGGTGGATTGGCCATGCTAATGTCCCTTAGTGTCCAAAGATGTGTAGGTTAGGGTGGATTGGCCATGCTAAATTGTCCTTAGTGTCCAAAGATGTGTAGGTTAGGGTGGATTGGCCATGCTAAATTGTCCCTTAGTGTCCAAAGATGTGCAGGTTAGGTGGATTGGCCATGCTAAATTGTCCCTTAGTGTCCAAAGATGTGTAGGTTAGGGGGGATTGGCCATGTTAAATTGTCCCTTAGTGTCCAAAGATGTGAGGTTAGGGTGGATTGGCCATGCTAAATTGTCTCTTAGTGTCCCAAAGATGTGTAGGTTAGGGTGGATTGGCCATGCTAAATTGTCTCTTAGTGTCCCAAAGATGTGTAGGTTAGGGTGGATTGGCCATGCTAAATTGTCTCTTAGTGTCCCAAAGATGTGCAGGTTAGGGTGGATTGGCCGTGCTAAATTGTCCCTTAGTGTCCCAAAGATGTCCAGGTTAGGGTGGATTGGCCGTGCTAAATTGTCCCTTAGTGTCCCAAAGATGTCCAGGTTAGGGTGGATTGGCCATGCTAAATTGCCCCTTAGTTTAAGTCTAAGTATTAGTGCCGTAAGTAGTTTACATTAACACTGCAATGAAGTTACTGTGGAAATGTACTGTGAGGCAGCAGTGCTAACCTGCTGTGCCACTGCGCTGCACATGCCCTCAGCCACAGGTTGTGCTTCAAGTTCTTTCTTCAATCTGGATTGAGACTGGCATTCCAGTGCTGCACTGACAGGGAGCTGACAGGGTGCTGACAGGGAGCTGACAGGGAGCTGACAGGGAGCTGACAGGGAGCTCACAGGCTGCTGACAGGGTGCTGACAGGGAGCTGACAGGGAGCTGACAGGGAGCTCACAGGGTGCTGACAGGGTGCTGACAGGGTGCTGACAGGGAGCTGACAGGGAGCTGACAGGGAGCTGACAGGGAGCTCACAGGCTGCTGACAGGGTGCTGACAGGGAGCTGACAGGGAGCTGACAGGGAGCTCACAGGGTGCTGACAGGGTGCTGACAGGGTGCTGACAGGGAGCTGACAGGGAGCTGACAGGGAGCTGACAGGGAGCTCACAGGCTGCTGACAGGGTGCTGACAGGGAGCTGACAGGGAGCTGACAGGGAGCTCACAGGGTGCTGACAGGGTGCTGATAGGGTGCTGACAGGGAGCTGACAGGTGCTGACAGGAGCTGACAGGAGCTGACAGGGTGCTGACAGGAGCTGACAGGGTGCTGATAGGGTGCTGACAGGGAGCTGACAGGGAGCTGACAGGGTGCTGACGGGAGCTGACAGGGTGCTGACAGGGTGCTGACAGGGACTGACAGGGAGCTGACAGGGGCTGACAGGTGCTGATAGGGAGCTGACAGGGAGCTGACAGGGAGCTGACAGGGTGCTGACGGGAGGCTGATAGGGTGCTGACAGGGTGCTGACAGGGTGTTGACAGGGAGCTGATAGGGTGCGTGACAGGTGCTGACAGGGAGCTGACAGGCAGCTGATAGGGTGCTGACGGGTGCTGACAGGAGCTGATAGGGTGCTGACAGGGTGCTGTAGGGTGCTGACGGGAGCTGACACGGAGCTGACAGGGAGCTGATAGGGTTGCTGACGGTGCGGATAGTGCTGACGAGGAGCTGACACGGAGCTGACAGGTGCCTGACAGGGACTGACAGGGAGCTGACAGGGGGCTGACAGGGTCTGACAGGGAGCTGACGGGAGCTGACAGGGTGCTGACAGGGAGCTGACAGGGAGCTGATAGGGTGCTGATAGGGTGCTGACAGGAGCTGACAGGGGCTGACAGGGTGCTGACGGGAGCCTGACAGGGAGCTGACGGAGCTGACAGGGAGCTTGATAGGGAGCTACGGAGCTGACGGGAGGGCTGACAGGGTGCTGACAGTGTGCTGATAGGGTGCTGACGGGGAGCTGACAGGGAGCTGACAGGGATCTGACAGGGAGCTCACAGGTGCTGACAGGGTGCTGACAGGGAGCTGACGGGAGCTGACAGGGAGCTCATAGGGCTGACAGGGTGCTGACAGGGAGCTGACAGGCAGCTGACGGGTTCTGACAGGGTGCTGACAGTGTGCTGACAGGGAGCTGATAGGGCTGACAGGGTGCTGACAGGGTGTTGACAGGGGGCTTGATAGGGTGCTGACAGGGTCTGACAGGCCGCTGACAGGAGCTGACAGGGAGCTGACAGGGAGCTGATAGGGTGCTGACAGGGTGCTGACAGGGAGCTGACAGCGCTGATAGGGTGCTCACAGGGTGCTGACAGGTGCTGACAGGGAGCTGATAGGGTGCTGACAGGGTGCTGATAGGGTGCTGACGAGAGCTGACCGGAGCTGACTGGTGCTGACAGGTGCTGACAGGGCGCTGACAGGGAGCTGACAGGGAGCTGACAGGGAGCTGAATAGGGTGCTGACAGGGTGCTGACAGGGAGCTGACAGGCAGCTGATAGGGTGCTCACAGGGTGCTGACAGGGTGCTGCAGGAGTGATAGGTGCTGACAGGTGCTGATAGGTGCTGACGAGGAGCTGACACGGAGCTGACAGGGAGCTGATAGGGTGCTGACGGGTGCTGAAGGGTGCTGACGAGGAGCTGACACAGAGCTGACAGGGTGCTGACAGGGTGCTGACCAGGGAGCTGACAGGGAGCTGACAAGTGTGCTGACGGAGCTGACAGGGTGCTGACGGGGAGCTGACAGGGTTGGTGACAGGTGCTGACAGGAGCTGATAGGGTGCTGACAGGGTGCTGATAGGGTGCTGACGAGGAGCTGACACGGAGCTGACAGGGTGCTGACAGGTGCTGACAGGGTGCTGACAGGGTGCTGACGGGGAGCGACAGGGAGCTGACAGGGAGCTGAACAGGGTGCTGACGGGGAGCTGACAGGGTGCTGACAGGGTGCTGACAGGAGCTGACAGGGTGCTGACAGGAGCTGACAGGGTGCTGACAGGGGTGCTGACAGGGAGCTGACAGGCAGCTGACAGGGTGCTGACAGGGAGCTGACAATGAGCTGTCAGGGTGCTGACAGGGTTGCTGCAGGTTTGTTGACAGGGACTGATAGGGTGCTGAAGGAGCCTGATAGGGTGCTGACAGGGTGCTTACGGGAGCTCAAGGGAGCTGACAGGGAGCTGATAGGGTGGCTGACAGGGCTGACAGGGAGCTGACAGGCAGCTGATAGGTGCTCACAGGGGCTGACAGGGAGCTGACAGGGAGCTGAAAGGGGTGCTGACAGGGTCTGACTGGGGAGCTGACAGGGAGCTGACAGGGAGCTGACAGGGTGCTGACAGGGTGCTGCAGGGAGCTGACAGGTGCTGACAGGGAGCTGACGGGAGTTGATAGGGTGCTGACGGGGTGCTGACAGGGTGATGCAGGGAGCTGACAGGGTGCTGACAGGGAGCTGATAGGGTGCTGACAAGTGTGCTGACAGGGAGCTGACAGGATGCTGACGGGGAGCTGACAGGGTGCTGACTGGACGTCTGACAGTGAGCTGATAGGAGCTGACAGGGTGCTGACAGGGATCTGAACAGAGATGACAGGGTGTGACGGTGTGGCTGACGGGAGCTGACAGGGTGCTACTGGGTGGCTGATGGGGAGCTGACAGGGTGCTGAATGAAGCTGTGACAGGGATCTGATAGGGTGCGACGGGGCTGATGGGTGCTGACAGGGAGCTGACAGGGTGCTGACAGTGAGCTGACAGGAAGCTGCACTGACAGGGAGGTGACAGGTTCCTGACAGGGTGCTGACGGGTGTTTGCAGGGTGCTGCACTAACAGGGAGCAGACAGGGTGCTGACAGGGTGGCTGACAAGGAACTGACAGGTGCTGACAGGGTGTTGAAGCAGGGGGTTTTGACAGGAGCTGACACTAGGTACAGGAGCTGACAGGGTGCTGACAGGGAGTGACAGGTGTGGACGGGGGTGGTGACAGTGGCTGACAGGTGCTGGCAGGGTGTTGACAGGGTGCTGACAGGGTGGTGACGCATGTGCACTGACATGGAGCTGACAGGGATCTGACAGGGTGCTGACAGGGTGCTGACAGGGTGCTGACAAGGAGCTGACAGGGTGCTGACAGGGTCTGACAGGGAGCTGACGGGGGTGCTGACAGGTGCTGACAGGGGGGTGACAGGGTGCTGACAGGGTGCTGACAGGAGCTGGACAGGGTGCTGACATGGTGCTGACAAGGAGTCTTACATGGAGCTGACAGGGTGTTTGACGGGTGTTGCAGGGTGCTGACGGGGAGCTGACGGGAAGCTTACGGGGTGCGCTGACAGGGTGCTGACAGGTGAGGCTGAGTGGGAGGAGGGGAGGGCAGGTGGAGAGTGGGTGGAAAGGGTGGCTGACAGGGAGCTGACAGGGTGCTGACAGGGTTTTGACAGGGAGCTGACAGGGTGCTTGACAGGGTGCTGACAGGGTGGCTGACAGGGTGTTGACAGGGAGCTGACAGGGTGCTGACAGGGTGCTGACAGGGAGCTGACAGGGAGTTGATAGGTGCTGACAGGGTGTTGCAGGGAGCTGAAGGGTGCTGTACAGGGAGCTGACAGGGAGCTGACAGGGTGCTGACAGGGAGCTGACAGGGAGCTGACAGGGTGCTGACAGGCTGCTGACAGGGAGGTGACAGGCTGCTGACAGGGTGCTGACAGGGAGCTGACAGGCTGCTGACAGGGAGGTGACAGGCTGCTGACAGGGTGTTGACAGGGTGCTGACAGGGAGCTGACAGGGTGCTGACAGGGAGTGTGACAGGGGACTGACAGGGTGCTGACAGGGAGCTGACAGGTGCTGACAGGGTGCTGACGGTGTTAACAGGGAGCTGACGGTGCTGAGGGACCTAATAGGGAGCTGAAAAATAGGGAGTTGACAGGGTGCTGACAGGGTGTTGACAGGAGCTGACAGGGTGCTCACTGGACTGACAGGTTTGCTCACAGGATCTGACAGGGTGTTGAGAGGGTGCTGACAGGGATGTGACAGGGTGCTGACAGGAGTGTTGACAGGGAGCTGACGGGTTGTTGACCGGTGTTGACAGGGTTCTGGGGTGCTGACGGGGTGCTGACAGGGTGATGCAGGGGCTGACGGGGTGATGACAGGGTGATGACGGGTGCTGACAGGGTGCTGACAGGGAGCTGATAGGATGCTGACGGGGAGCTGACAGGGTGCTGACTGGAAGCTTGACAGGGAGCTGATGGGGAGCTGACAGGGTGCTGACAGTGAGCTGACACAGAGATGACAGGGTGCTGACAGGGTTGCTGACAGGGAGCTGACAGGGAGCTGACTGGGTGCTGATGGGGAGCCGACAGGGTGCTGACAGGAAGCTGACAGGGAGCTGATAGGGTGCTGACGGGAGCTGACTGGGTGCTGACAGGGAGCTGACAGGGTGCTGACAGGGAGCTGACAGGAAGCTGCACTGACAGGGAGGTGACAGGTCCTGACAGGGTGCTGACAGGGTGTTGACAGGGTGCTGCACTAACAGGGAGCAGACAGGTGCTGACAGGGTGCTGACAAGGAACTGACAGGGTGCTGACAGGGTGTTTGAAAGGGTTTGACAGGGAGCTGACACGGAGGTACAGGGAGCTGACAGGGTGCTGACAGGGAGCTGACAGGGTGCTGACAGGGTGTGACGGGAGCTGACGGGTGCTGACAGGGTGTTGACAAGGTGCTGACAGGGTGCTGACAGCATGCTGCACTGACATGGAGCTGACAGGGATCTGACAGGGTGCTGACAGGGTGCTGACAGGGTGCTGACAAGGAGCTGACAGGGAGCTGACAGGGTGCTGACAGGGAGCTGACAGGGTGCTGACAGGGTGCTGACAGGGAGCTGACAGGGTGCTGACAGGGTGCTGACAGGAGCTGACAGGGTGCTGACAGGGTGCTGACAAGGAGCTGACAGGGAGCTGACAGGGTGTTGACAGGGTGTTGACAGGGTGCTGACGGGGAGCTGACGGGGAGCTGACGGGGTGCTGACAGGGAGCTGACAGGGTGCTGACAGGGTGTTGACAGGGTGCTGACAGGGAGCTGACAGGGAGCTGACAGGGTGTTGACAGGAGCTGACAGGGAGCTGACAGGGTGCTGACATTGTGCTGACAGGGTGTTGACAGGGAGCTGACAGGGTGCTGACAGGGAGCTAATAGGGAGCTGATAGGGAGTTGACAGGGTGCTGACAGGGTGTTGACAGGGAGCTGACAGGGTGCTCACAGGGAGCTGACAGGGTGCTGACAGGGTGCTGACAGGGTGCTGACAGGGTGCTGACAGGGTGTTGAGAGGGTGCTGACAGGGAGCTGACAGGGTGTTGAGAGGGTGCTGACAGGGAGGTGACAGGGTGTTGACAGGGAGCTGACAGGGTGTTGACAGGGTGTTGACAGGGTGCTGACAGGGAGCTGACAGGGTGCTGACAGGGAGGTGACAGGGAGCTGACAGGGTGCTGACAGGGAGCTGACAGGGTGCTGACAGGGTGCTGACAGGGTGTTACAGGGAGCTGACAGGGTGCTGACAGGAGCTAATAGGGAGCTGATAGGGTTGACAGGTGCTGACAGGGTGTTGACAGGGAGCTGACAGGGTGCTCACAGGGAGCTGACAGGTTGCTCACAGGGAGCTGACAGGGTGTTGAGAGGGTGCTGACAGGGAGGTGACAGGGTGCTGACAGGGTGTTGACAGGGAGCTGACAGGGTGTTGACAGGGTGTTGACAGGGTGCTGACAGGGAGCTGACAGGGGCAAGAGCTGACAGGGTGCTGACAGGGTGCTGACAGGGAGGTGACAGGGAGCTGACAGGGTGCTGAGAGGGAGCTGACAGGGTGCTGAGAGGGAGCTGACAGGGTGCTGACAGGGTGCTGACAGGGAGGTGACAGGGTGCTGACAGGGTGCTGACAGGGAGGTGACAGGGAGCTGACAGGGTGCTGACAGGGAGCTGACAGGGAGCTGACAGGGAGCTGACAGGCTGCTGACAGGGAGGTGACAGGCTGCTGACAGGGTGCTGACAGGGAGCTGACAGGCTGCTGACAGGGAGGTGACAGGCTGCTGACAGGGTGTTGACAGGGTGCTGACAGGGAGCTGACAGGGTGCTGACAGGGTGCTGACAGGGAGCTGACAGGGAGCTGACAGGGAGCTGACAGGCTGCTGACAGGGAGGTGACAGGCTGCTGACAGGGTGCTGACAGGGAGCTGACAGGCTGCTGACAGGGAGGTGACAGGCTGCTGACAGGGTGTTGACAGGGTGCTGACAGGGAGCTGACAGGGTGCTGACAGGGTGCTGACAGGGAGCTGACAGGGAGCTGACAGGGTGCTGACAGGGAGCTGACAGGGAGCTGACAGGGAGCTGACAGGGAGCTGACAGGGTGCTGACAGGGAGCTGCACTGACAGGGTGCCACCTTTCAATAATGCCCTGTCTGCCCTCTCGGGTAGATACTCCTTCGCATATTTTTGAAGAGCAGCAGAGGATCCTGGCCAATATTTATACCTCAATCAACGTCAAAAAACTGATTTCTCAGTCATTATCTCAGGGCTGTTTGTGACTTGATGTGATTTATTATTGTCACGTATTGGGATACAGTAAAACGTATTGTTTCTTGCGCACTGTACAGACAAAGCATACTGTTCATAGAAGACATAGGGGAGAAGGAAAGGAGAGGGTGCAGGGTATAGTGTTATAGTTACAAATAGGGTGCAGAGAAAAAGTAATTGGGCGGAATTTTCCAGCCGCGCTCACCCCAAATCTGGAAAATCTCGCCCAACTTCAACACCCCTTTGCTTGGTGTGGCTCTGCGCTCCCTGCCCCCTCTGGTTCCAGTGGCGAGCAGAGCGGGAAAACTGCCCCCGTGGTCTGATTTCAAGAAGAAATTGGATATTTCTCTGAAGGGATCGAAGGATATTGGGGGGAAAGGCGGGGGGGGTGGTCAGGATATTGAATTGGATGATCAGTCATGATCATAATGAATGGCAGAGCAGGCTCCCAGGGCTGAATGGCCTCCTCCTGCTTCTAGGTTCTGTGTTTCTATGAGTTGATTAATTGTTCTTTGTGTCGACTGCAGGAATCACAGAAGAGTACAAGCCTCCATTTTATGATGTGGTTCCCACTGATCCTAGTTTCGAGGACATGAGGAAAGTTGTCTGCACGGATCACCAGAGACCAAACATTCCTAATAGATGGCTCTCTGACCCAGTAAGCAACCGCAAATATCTGTATTCCCTGTATCATTGTCTTGATAAAGTACAGCGAGCAAACAACTGTCCACAATGATACAGTGGCTGATACACTGTGCAATTTAGCATGGCCAATCCCCCTGTCCTGCATATCTTTGAACACTAAGGGACAATTTAGCACGGCCAATCCACCCTAACCAGCACATCTTTGGTCATTAAAGGACAATTTAGCATGGCCAATCCATCCGAACCTACACATCTTTGGACACTAAGGGGCAATTTAGCATGGCCAATCCACCTAACCTACACATCTTTGACACTAAGGGACAATTTAGCATGGCCAATCCACCCTAACCTGCACATCTTTGGACACTAAGGGGCAATTTAGCACGGCCAATCCACCCTAACCAGCACATCTTTGGTCATTAAAGGACAATTTAGCATGGCCAATCCATCCGAACCTACACATCTTTGGACACTAAGGGGCAATTTAGCATGGCTAATCCACCCTAACCAGCACATCTTTGGTCATTAAAGGACAATTTAGCATGGCCAATCCACCTAACCTACACATCTTTGACACTAAGGGACAATTTAGCATGGCCAATCCACCCTAACCAGCACATCTTTGGTCATTAAAGGACAATTTAGCATGGCCAATCCATCCGAACCTACACATCTTTGGACACTAAGGGGCAATTTAGCATGGCTAATCCACCCTAACCAGCACATCTTTGGTCATTAAAGGACAATTTAGCATGGCCAATCCACCCTAACCTACACATCTTTGACACTAACGGACAATTTAGCATGGCCAATCCACCTAACCTACACATCTTTGACACTAAGGGACAATTTAGCATGGCCAATCCACCTAACCTACACATCTTTGGACACTAAGGGGTAATTTAGCATGGCCAATCCACCCTAACCTACACATCTTTGGACACTAAGGGACAATTTAGCATGGCCAATCCACCCTAACCTACACATCTTTGGACACTAAGGGACAATTTAGCATGGCCAATCCACCCTAACCTACACATCTTTGGACACTAAGGGACAATTTAGCATGGCCAATCCACCCTAACCTACACATCTTTGGATACTAAGGGACAATTTAGCACGGCCAATCCACCCTAACCAGCACATCTTTGGACACTAAGGGGCAATTTAGCATGGCCAATCCCCCTGTCCTGCATATGTTTGGACTGTGGGAGGAAACTGGAGCACCCGGAGGAAACCCACACAGACACGGGGAGAATGTGCAAACTCCACACAGACGCGACCCGAGCCAGGAATCGAATCCCTGGCACAGTGAGGCAGCTACACCTTAAAATCGTAGAAGCACAATAGCGTCACAGCCTATATCGAAAGAAATATCCGCGCGCAACCTCAATGGCAATCTGTTCATTTCTGCCCACCTCCCCCCCCCCACTTTTTTTCTGAACCTGATCTCATGGCTTTATTTGTATCCTTTAGATTCTCTCCTCTCTTGCCAAGCTAATGAAGGAATCCTGGTACCACAACCCCTCTGCCAGATTGACTGCACTCCGCATCAAGAAGACCCTCGGAGCTCTGGCAAACGCGGACAACCTGCTGCACAAACTCAAATCAGGCTGCTAGCACTCCTTAACGTGGCTCTCCGACACAAGAAGCAAAGAAAATGTCCTTCCATCTTTCCAGCTGGCCAGTTAGTCCACCACGACCCTCCCTAACGTCCTTTTGAACTTGTCACACACTCAGGCATTCACCCAGCGGTGCGGACTTGAATACAGCGTGGATTCTGCTTCCGACTGACCTCCGCAAAAACTGTGAGCTGTCGGGATAAAGAGGGCTTTTGTTCTGGGAACTCACTTTGCGTCTGTTGTCAAGGGAGATGTGGAGCTTATTTATTAGTGTCACAACTAGGCTGACATTAACACTGCAATGAAGTTACTGTGAAAATCCCCCAGTCACCACACTCCTGTTCAGGCATACTGAGGGAGAATTTGGCACGGCCAATCCACCCTAACCAGCACATCATCGGACACTAAGGGGCAATTTAGCCTGGCCAATCCACCCTAACTTGTACACCTTTCAGACTGTGGGAGGAAACCGGAGCACCTGGAGGAAACCCACGCAGACACGGGCAGAATGTGTAAACTCCACACAGACAGTGACTCAAGCCGGGAATCGAACCCGGGCCCCTGGTGCTGTGAGGCAGCAGCGCTAACCCAGTGTACTACCGTGCGAGTTGCATGTTTGTCTGCGAGGGGGTTGCTGGGACTGGATGGCCCTTCAAGAACTGGGAGCCGCCCACGTGAAGGAGGGATAGATAAATGTAATCCCCACCACCTCCCCCCGCATCCCTACTCCTCAGCTCCCCCCTTTTCACTGTTGTGTTCAAATTGTAGCTGCAGAGGAAGATCCCAGGAATGAATAAATAGCATCGATGGGCTCAAATCAGATGCGAGTGAGGTATTTTACCTCACACTGACAGCTCAACATCCTTGAATGTTCAGGACACACACTGTGCGCGCAACATCAGAAGCGGTGTGGTGACAGCAGAAAAGAGTTCCAAAGCACATACCTGAGACGTCTACGAAAGATCAAATGCATAACTGGCTGAGAAGTTTTTAACCCTATCGGAAAAATATTCGCATTTTATTGGCCAAATGTAAATCAAAGCATGAGAAAGACTTTGCAACGATTTTATCCGCTCGTCGGAACTTGCGCCAGCGTCACCTGGCGCGTGTCATTCTGTCAAGGAAATGAACTGCCAGGGAGCGCCGCCCATTCGTTCGTCCCGCCTTGCGACCATTCGGCCCAAAGAACGTGGCATTGGAACCAAAGGGCGGTCAGACTTCAAGACGGGTACGCTGGGGGCGGGGGGCGGGGGGGTGCGGACTGAAGGTAAGGTCAGTGGGGAAATGGGAACTGGTCTGAGGCCTCCTTTCAAACACTCTGTCAGGATAATGTGGACGGGTGGGGGGGAGTCCTGAGCATTTGCCCGGGATTGAGGCCCGGGATGGTGAAGACATTGCAGGGATAACATTCTGCAGACCGGTTAGTATCTGTGGCGGGAAAACAAGTGGAACTAACTAAACAACAGGAACGTTCCGGACCAAAATCACATCCTTGTTATTTATTCTTTCAAAGGACAGAACAGTCCAGCACCGGAACAGGCCCTTCGGCCCTTCAAGCCCGTGCTGATCATGATGCCCTAGCTAAACTAAAATAAACCTTCTGTCCTTACTTGGTCCTATCCCTGTATTCCCTCCCTATTCCCAAACCCATCCAGATGCCTCTTAAATGTTGCTAATGTTTCTGCTTCCCCCACCTCCTTTGGCATCACATCCCAGACCCCACCACTCACTGTGTGAAAAACATCCCCCACACATCTTCCTTAAACTTTCCCTCTTTCACCCTGATCCTGTGCCCCCTTGTAATTGACCCTTCCCCCCTAGGGAAAAACCTCTGACTACCCACTCGCCTCTCACATTTTGTAGACTTCTATTAGGTCTCTCCTCAGTCTCTGTCCTTCCGGTGAAAACAATCCCAGTTTATTCAATCTGTCCTCATAGCCAACACTCTCGAGACCAGGCAACATCCTGGTGAAGCTTCTTTGCACTCTCTCCAAAGCTCCTCCTGGTTGCATGGTGACCAGAACTGCACACAATCCTGTTAGAATTTTATAAATTTCTATCAGATCCCCTCTCACTCTTCTAAACTCCAGTGAATATAATCCTAACCCACTTAGTCTCTCCTCATATGACAGACCTGCCATCCCAGGAATCAGCCTGGTAAATCCAGGAATCGATTTGTTAATGTAGGGCAACAATCCATTGTGCAAGCTGATGTTTTTATTGTCGTAGTTTCTTTCGAGAACTTTCTTTCTTTTGGTCGTGTTCCTTTAATTCATAAAACTGACCTCGACGCGGTGGCACAGTGACTAGCACTGCTGCCTCACAGTGCCAGGGTTCTGGGTTCAATTCCGGCCTTGGGTCACTGTATATGTGGAGTCTGCATATTCTCCCTGTGTTTGCATGGGTTTCCTCCGGGTGCTCCGGTTTCCTCACACGGTCCAAAGATGTGCAAGTTAGGTGAATTGGCAATGGTAAATTGCCCCTCACTGTCCAAAGATGTATAGGTTAGGGTGGATTGGCTATGCTAAATTGTCCCTTAGTGTCCAAAGATGTGTAGGTTAGGGTGGATTGGCCATGCTAAATTGCCCCTTAGTGTCCAAAGATGTGTAGGTTAGGGTGGATTGGCCATGCTAAATTGTCCCTTAGTGTCCAAAGATGTGTAGGTTAGGGGGATTGGCCATGCTAAATTGTCCCCTTAGTGTCCAAAGATGTGTAGGTTAGGATGGATTGGCCATGCTAAATTGTCCCTTAGTGTCCAAAGATGTGTAGGTTAGGGTGGATTGGCCATGCTAAATTGTCCCTTAGTGTCCAAAGTGTGTAGGTTAGGGTGGATTGACATGCTAAATTGTCCCTTAGTGTCCCAAAGATGTGTAGGTTAGGGTGGATTGTCATGCTAAATTGTCCCTTAGTGTCCAAAGATGTGTAGGTTAGGGTGGATTGGACATGCTAAATTGTCCTTAGTGTCCAAAGATGTGTAGGTTAGTGGATTGGCCATGCTAAATTGTCCCTTAGTGTCCCAAGATGTGTAGGTTAGGGTGGATTGGCCATGCTAATTGTCCCTTAGTGTCCAAAGATGTGTAGGTTAGGGTGGATTGGCCATGCTAAATTGTCCCTTAGTGTCCAAAGATGTGTAGGTTAGGGTGGATTGGCCATGCTAAATTGCCCCTTAGTGTCCAAAGATGTGTAGGTTAGGGTGGATTGGCCATGCTAAATTGTCCCTTAGTGTCCAAAGATGTGTAGGTTAGGTGGATTGGCCATCTAAATTGCCCCTTAGTGTCCAAAGATGTGTAGGTTAGGGTGGATTGGCCATGCTAAATTGCCCCTTAGTGTCCAAAGATGTGTAGGTTAGGGTGGATTGGACATGCTAAATTGTCCCTTAGTGTCCAAAGACTGTCTGAGCCAAGACCCTGAAATCCTGGCAGTCGATTCCCACAACACAGGAAGTGGAATGGGAATGTGGTGTTGACCTCACCACGGATTGATAATATCCACGTTTCAGGTTGGCCCCGGGGTGTGGCGACTGTGTGAGCTCTGAATGGTATGAATTGTATGTATAGCACATACAATACTTTCTATTGTATCTCAGTACGTGACAATAATAAATCAAATCTAATCCAAAACTCTCAATAAGATCCCCAATTGCCTTGTGGTCCCCAGCAGCGGGCAACTCACAGTCCCGCTCCAAAAGCCATCCAGATATAGGCGACTTCACAGGAGATGCAGGCAATAAGAGTGACCTCCCACCTCCTACCCCCTCCCCTCGCCACCCACCCTCTCTCTGCCTGGGGTGCTGATATCCGAATCTGGTGCACAATTACCACACGTACTCTGTGGAAGTCCTTTCGGAGATCCAGAAGGAGAGGATTAAGGCAAAGAAACAGGAAAGAAAAGAAAGAAAAAAAACATTGACGCGGTGGCACAGTGGTTAGCACTGCAGCCTCTCAGCGCCAGGGACCCAGGTTCAATTCCCAGCTTCGGTCACTGTCTGTGCACATTCTCCCCGTGTCTGTGTGGGTTTCGTCCGGGTGCTCCGGTTTCCCCCCACAGATGTGCTGGTCAGGTGGAGCGGCCATGCCAAATTGCCCCTTAGTGAACTAAGATGTGCGGGTTAGGGTGGATTGACCAGGGGGAATCCCTGTGGTTAAAGGGGTAGGGTAGGCAGGAGTGGGGGGGGTGGCAGTGGGAGCATTGGATGCCTGGGTAAGATGTTGTGTCAGAGAGACGGTGCTGACTCGATAATGCAGTGGCCACCTGCGCTGTAGGGATTCTCTGAAGTTATGGATCAACACACGGACAGGATTACTCAGGGTCTGTCTGTGGCTGAGAAAAAGGCAAAACTCAGTGTGCTTCTCAACCAGACTAACTGAAAGGTCACTCAGATTTGATTGCTGCTCTGTGCAGATTGAGCTGGTTGGAGTTGGATTAGAATTTCGGGGAGTGCGACACGTGGCTTGAGACAAATAAAGGGATGCAGAAAATAGCCAAGTTAGCAACTCCAGATTACTGTCCAGTGACCTCTGATTGTGTGTGTGTGTGAGAGAGAGTGTGTGTGAGAGACTGTGTGTGAGAGAGACTGTGTGTGAGAGAGTGTGTGTGAGAGAGTGGTGTTGAGAGAGAGTGTGTGTGAGAGACTGTGTGTGAGAGAGTGTGTGTGAGAGAGAGTGTGTGTGAGAGACTGTGTGTGAGAGAGACTGTGTGTGAGAGAGTGTGTGTGAGAGAGTGTGTGTGAGAGACTGTGTGTGTCAGAGCTGTGTGTGTGAGAGAGGTGTGTGTGTGAGAGAGAGTGTGTGTGTGAGAGAGAGTGTGTGGTGAGAGAGACTGTGTGTGTGAGAGACTGTGTGTGAGAGAACTGT
>JAGIQG010000038.1:910533-1008033 GCA_024679065.1 Sphyrna mokarran
TGAGAGAGAGTGTGTGGGGAGAGTGTGTGAGAGAGTGTGTGTGAGAGGTGTGTGTGAGAGAGTGTTGAGAGAGAGAGTGTGTGGGAGAGTGTGTGAGAGAGTGTGTGTGAGAGACAGTGTGTGTGTGAGTGTGTGTGAGAGAGAGTGTGTGGGAGAGAGTTGTGTGAGAGAGTGTGTGAGAATGTGTGTGTGTGAGAGAGAGTGTGTGAGAGAGGTGTGTGAGAGAGAGAGTGTGTGTGTGAGAGACAGTGTGTGAGAGTGTGTGTGTGTGAGAGTGTGTGAGAGAGAGTGTGTGTGTGAGAGAGTTTGTGTGAGAGAGTGTGTGAGAGAGAGAGTGTGTGTGAGAGAGAGTGTGTGTGTGAGAGAGAGTGTGTGGGAGAGAGAGTGTGTGTGAGAGAGTTGAGAGAGAGTGTGTGTGAGAGAGTGTGTGTGTGAGAGAGAGAGTGTGTGTGAGAGAGAGTGTGTGTGAGAGAGTGTGTGAGAGAGAGTGTGTGAGAGAGTGTGTGTGAGAGAGAGTGTGTGTGAGAGAGAGAGAGTGTGTGGAGAGAGTGTGAGAGTGGTGTGAGAGAGGTGTGTGTGAGAGAGAGTGTGTGGTGAGAGAGAGTGTGTGTGAGAGAGTGTGTGTGGAGAGTGTGAGTGTGTGTGAGAGAGAGAGTGTGTGTGAGAGAGAGAGTGTGTGTGAGAGAGTGTGTGTGAGAGAGAGTGTGTGTGAGAGAGAGAGTGTGTGTGAGAGACAGTGTGTGAGAGTGTGTGTGTGTGAGAGTGTGTGAGAGAGAGTGTGTGGGAGAGAGTTTGTGTGAGAGAGTGTGTGAGAGAGAGAGTGTGTGTGAGAGAGCGTGTGTGTGAGAGAGTGTGTGAGAGAGAGAGAGTTGAATCAGGTGCTGAGGGACTGGCCTGGTGTGTGTTATCCTCTCACAGTTTAATTCCCTGAGACAATCACTGGTTTCAGGAACAGTGATCGGAAACTGGGGAACGGGTAAAAACAAGGCGATTATGGGATTTAGCGAGAAAAATGAATCCAATCTAGACATTGTGCACATTCTTAGTGCTTTCTGATGATGCCAGTGAGAGATTATGTAAAAGAAAAACACATCTATTTTGTTTGCATTAATGTTATTCCAATTAATCCCATAATTATCATATTTGAAGCATATTTCATTAAATGCACTTTCACAGAAATAATAAAGCAAATTACATTCAAAGAGAAATCTGTGTCACTTGATTTTTTTTTCTCTGCATTGTGAGTTCTCCTGTTCTCTCCCACCCTCTTCCCACACCCACATTCATCCTCTCTGCTGTTTGGAGTGGGGTGTGAGGGTCACCTCAGGTCACAGATACCACGATTGCAGCTTCAGTCCTCAATGCCGAGGGGAAAATCAGACTGTCTAGACTTGTTCGGCACTGTTTTATAGCACCGAAAAAAACAATGCACTGGCTTGTCTTACCTCCTTCAACCTTTTCCCTCTTTACAGGGTTTGGCTTTATTCAAACGTAAACAGCGGTACAATGATTAGCATCGCTGCCTCACAGCGCTACGGATCCGGGTTCAATTCCCGGCCTCAGGTCACAGTCTATGCGGAATTTGCACATTCTCCCCGTGTCTGCGTGGGTTCCATTCCCACAGTCTGAAAGACGTGCTGGTTAGGGTGCATTGGCTAGATTGTCACTCAGTGTAACCCAAACAGGAGTGCAGCAACTCAGGGATTTTCACAGTAACTTCATTGCAGTGTTAATGTAAGCCTACTTGTCTCACTAATAAATAACTTGATGTAAAAGTTGGTGCAATAACGTTAGCAAGACAAACACCATCATGATGACAGTATAAGGATATGCAATCCATCACACAAACCAGCCCCCCATCCACTGATTCTGTGTACACTTCCCACTGCCTCAGGAAAAGCAACCAGCATTATCAAGGACCGCCGCCCCCCCACCCCCATCTCTTCCCCCCACGCACCCCGGACATTCTCTCTTCCACCTTCTTCCGTTGGGAAAAAGGTCTAAAAGTCTGAGGTCATGTACCAACCGACTCAAGAACAGCTTCTTCCCTGCTGCTGTCAGACTTTTGAATGGACCCTACCCTCACATTAAGCTATTGATCTTTCTCTACACCCCTAGCTGTGACTGTAACATTACTGCACCTTCTCCTTTCTGTCTCTATGAACGGTATGCTTTGTCTGTATAGCGTGCAAGAAACAATACTTTTCACTGTATCCCAATACATGTGACAATAATAAATCAAACCCAGTCTCCTCCCACAGTCAAAAGATGTGGGCGGCATGGTGGCACAAGAGTTAGCACTCTGCCTCACAGTGCCAGGGATCCAGGTTCACACTGTCTGTGTGGAGTCTGCACATGATGCCCGTCTGCGTGGGTTTCCTCCGGGTGCTCCGGTTTCCTCCCACACTTCAAAGATGAGCAGGTTAGGTGGATTGGCCATGCTAAATTTGTCCCTTAGTGTCCCAAAGATGTGTAGGTTAGGGTGGATTGGCCGTGCTAAATTGTCCCTTAGTGTCCCAAAGATGCGTAGGTTAGGGTGGATTGGCCATGCTAAATTGCCCCTTAGTGTCCAAAGATGTGTAGGTTAGGGTGGATTGGCCATGCTAAATTGCCCCTTAGTGTCCAAAGATGTGTAGGTTAGGGTGGATTGGCCGTGCTAAATTTTCCCTTAGTGTCCAAAGATGTGTAGGTTAGGGTGGATTGGCCGTGCTAAATTGTCCCTTAGTGGTCCAAAGATGTGTAGGTTAGGGTGGATTGGCCATGCTAAATTGCCTTGTGTCCAAAGATGTGTAGGTTAGGGTGGATTGGCCATGCTAATTAGTGTCCCATTCCAAAGATGTGTAGGTTAGGGTGGATTGGACATGCTAAATTGTCCCTTAGTGTCCAAAGACTGTCTGAGCCAAGACCCTGAAATCCTGGCAGTTCGATTCCCACAACACAGAAGTGGAATGGGAATGTGGTGTTGACCTCACCACGGATTGATAATATCCCACGTTTCAGGTTGGCCCCGGGGGTGTGGCGACTGTTGTGAGCTCTGAATGGTATGAATTGTATGTATAGCACATACAATACTTTCTATGTATCTCAGTACGTGACAATAATAAATCAAATCTAATCCAAAATCTCAATAAGATCCCAATTGCCTTGTGTCCCCAGCAGCGGGCAACTCACAGTCCCGCTCCAAAAGCCATCCAGATATAGGCGACTTCACAGGAGATGCAGGCAATAAGAGTGACCTCCCACCTCCTACCCCCTCCCCTCGCCACCCACCCTCTCTCTGCCTGGGGTGCTGATATCAGAATCTGGTGCCACAATTACCACACGTACTCTGTGGAAGTCCTTTCGGAGATCCAGAAGGAGAGGATTAGGCAAAAAACAGGAAAGAGAAAGAAAAAAAAAAAACATTGGACGCGGCGTGGCACAGTGGTTAGCACTGCAGCCTCTCAGCGCCAGGGACCCAGGTTCAATTCCCAGCTTCGGTCACTTCTGTGCCACATTCTCCCCGTGTCTGTGTGGGTTTCGTCCGGTGCTCCGGTTTCCCCCACAGATGTGCTGGTCAGGTGGAGCGGCCATGCCAAATTTGCCCCTTAGTGAACTAAGATGTGCGGGTTAGGGTGGATGACCAGGGGGAATCCTGTGGTTAAAGGGGGTATAGGGTATGCAGGAGTGGGGGGGTGCAGTGGGAGCATGGATGCCTGGGTAAGATGTTGTGTCAGAGAGACGGTGCTGACTCGATAATGCAGTGGCCACCTGCGCGTAGGGATTCTCTGAAGTTATGGATCAACACACGGACAGGATTACTCAGGGTCTGTCTGTGCTGAGAAAAAGGCAAAACTCAGTGTGCTTCTCAACCAGACTAACTGAAAGGTCACTCATGATTTGATTGCTGCTCGGCAGATTGAGCTGGTTGGAGTTGGATTAGAATTTCGGGGAGTGCGAACGTGGCTTGAGACAAATAAAGGGATGCAGAAAATAGCAAGTTAGCAACTCCAGATTACTGTCCGTGACTCTGATTGTGTGTTGTGTGTGTGAGAGAGTGAGAGTGTGTGATGTGTGGAGAGTGTGTGTGAGAGAGAGAGTGTGTGTGAGAGAGTGTGTGTGAGAGAGTGTGTGTGAGAGAGAGTGTGTGAGAGAGAGTGTGTGTGAGAGAGACTGTGTGTGGAGAGTGGTGAGAGAGTGTGTGTGAGAGAGTGGTGTGAGAGATGTGTGTTGTGAGAGAGAGTGTGGTGTGTGAGAGAGACTGTGTGTGTGAGAGAGAGTGTGGTGAGAGAGAGTGTGTGTGTGAGAGATTGTGTGTGAGAGAGACTGTGTGTGTGAGAGAGAGAGTGTGTGTGAGAGAGAGAGTGTGTGAGAGTGTGTGTCTGAGAGAGTGGTGTGTGTGAGAGAGACTGTGTGTGTGAGAGAGTGTGTGGTGAGAGGAGAGTGAGAGAGGTGTGTGTGGAGAGAGAGTGTGTTGTGAGAGAGACTGTGTGTGAGAGGACTGTGTGTGAGAGAGAGAGAGTGTGTGTGAGAGAGTGTGTGTGAGAGAGAGTGGTGTGTGAGAGAGAGAGAGAGAGAGTGTGTGTGAGAGAGAGAGTGTGTGTGAGAGACTGTGTGTGTGAGAGAGTGTGTGTGTGTGTGAGAGAGTGTGTGTGAGAGAGAGTGTGTGTGAGAAGAGAGTGGTGTGAGAGAGAGTGTGTGTGAGGTGGAGAGAGAGTGTGTTGTGTGAGAGAGAGTGTGTGTGAGAGAGTGTGTGTGAGAGAGTGTGTGAGAGAGTGAGTGTGTGAGAGAGAGTGTGTGTGGAGAGAGAGAGAGGTGTGTGAGAGACTGTGTGTGTGAGAGAGTGTGTGTGTGAGAGAGAGAGTGTGTGTGAGAGAGAGTGTGTGAGAGAGAGATGTGTGTGTGAGAGACTGTGTGAGAGAGACTGTGTGTGTGAGAGAGAGAGTGTGTGTGTGAGAGAGAGTGTATGTGAGAGAGAGAGTGAGAGAGACTGTGTGTGAGAGAGAGTGTGTGTGAGAGAGTGGTGAGAGAGAGTGTGTGTGAGAGAGAGAGTGTGGGAGTGTGTGTGAGAGAGAGTGTGTGTGAGAGAGAGTGTGTGTGAGAGAGAGTGTGTGTGAGAGAGAGAGTGTGTGTGAGAGAGGAGAGTGTGTGTGAGAGATGTGTGTGTGAGAGACTGTGTGTGGAGAGAGAGGTGTGTGTGAGAGAAGATGTGTGTGAGAGATGTGTGTGTGAGAGGATGTGTGTGAGATGTGTGAGGGAGAGAGTGTGTGTGAGAATTGAGTAGGGTGTTGAGAGATGAGAGAGAGAGAGAGTGTGTGTGAGAGAGAGTGAGTGTGTGTGTGAGAGAGAGTGTGTGTGTGTGTGTGAGAGGAGTGTGTGTGAGAGTGTGTGAGAGAGTGTGTGTGTGTGAGAGTGTGTGTGAGAGAGTGTGTGTGAGAGAGAGTGTGTGTGTGTGTGTGAGAGAGTGTGTGTGAGAGAGAGTTGTGTGAGAGAGCTGTGTGTGAGAGGAGAGTTGTGTGTCGAGAGAGTGAGTGTGAGAGAGAGAGTGTGTTGTGAGAGAGTGTGTGTGAGAGAGAGTGAGTGTGAGAGAGTGTGTGTGAGAGAGACTGTGTGTGAGAAGTGTGTGTGTGTGAGAGAGAGACAGTGTGGTGTGGTGTGTGTGAGAGAGAGAGTGTGGATGAGAGAGAGTTGTGTGTGAGAGTGTGAGAGTGTGTGTGAGAGAGAGAGTGTGTGTGTGAGAGAGTGTGAGAGTGTGTGTGTGTGAGGAGAGAGTGTGTGTGAGAGAGATGTGAGAGTGTGTGTGAGACAGAGAGTGTGTGTGGAGAGAGAGTGTGGGATAGAGATTGTGTGTGAGAGAGAGAGTGTGTGTGAGAGAGAGTGTGGTGAGAGAGAGAGTGTGTGTGTGAGAGAGAGTGTGTGTGTGAGAGAGAGTGAGTGTGAGATGAGTGAGTGTGTGTGAGAGAGAGAGTGTGTGAGAGAGAATGTGAGAGTGTGTGTGAGAGTGTGTGTGTATGAGAGAGTCAATGTGAGAGAGCGTGTGTGTGTGTGAGAGAGTGTGAGAGAGTGTATGTGGTGAGAGAGAGTGTGTGTGAGAGAGATGTGAGATTGTGTGTGAGAGAGAATGTGAGAGTGTGTGTGTGTGTGAGAGAGAGAGTTGTGCGTGTGAGTGTGTGTGTGTGAGAGAGAGAGTGTGTATGAGAGAGAGTGTGTGTGTGTGAGAGAGTGTGTGAGAGAGAGAGATGTGTGTGAGAGAGAATGTGAGAGTGTGTGGAGAGAGAGTGTGTGTGAGAGAGTGTGTGTGTGATAGATGAGTGTGAGAAGAGCGTGTGTGTGTGCGAGAGAGTGTGAGAGAGTGTGTGTTAGAGAGAGAGTATGTGTGAGAGTGTGTTGAGAGAGAGTGTGAGAGAGAGAGTGTGTGTGTGAGAAGAGTGTGAGAGTGTGTGTGTGTGAGAGAGTGTGTGAGAGAGTGTGTGTGTGTGGAGAGTGGTGGTGAGAGTGTGTGTGTGTGTGTGAGTGTGTGAGAGAGTGTGTGTGTGGGAGATGTGTGTGTGTGGAGACTGTGTGTGGGAGAGAGTGTGAGAGTGTGTGTGAGAGAGAGAGTGTGTGTGTGTGTGAGAGAGAGTGAGTGTGAGAGAGAGAGTGGTGTGAGAGAGAGAGTGTGTTGAGAGAGAGTGTGTGTGAGAGAGAGTGTGAGTGTGAAGAGAGTGTGTGAGAGAGAGTGTGTGAGAGAGAGTGTAGAGAGTGTGTGTGAGAGTGAGTGAGAGAGAGTGTGTGGGGAGAGTGTGTGAGAGAGTGTGTGTGAGAGGAGTGTGTGAGAGAGTGTTGAGAGAGAGAGGTGTGTGGGAGAGTGTGGAGAGAGTGTGTGTGAGAGACAGTGTGTGTGTGAGTGTGTGTGAGAGAGAGTGTGTGGGTGAGAGTTGTGTGAGAGAGTGTGTGAGAATGTGTGTGTGTGAGAGAGAGTGTGTGAGAGAGGTGTGTGAGAGAGAGAGTGTGTGTGTGAGAGACAGTGTGTGAGAGTGTGTGTGTGTGAGAGTGTGTGAGAGAGAGTGTGTGTGTGAGAGAGTTTGTGTGAGAGAGTGTGTGAGAGAGAGAGTGTGTGTGAGAGAGAGTGTGTGTGTGAGAGAGAGTGTGTGGGAGAGAGAGTGTTGTGTGAGAGAGTTGAGAGAGAGTGTGTGTGAGAGAGAGTGTGTGTGAGAGAGAGAGTGTGTGTGAGAGGAGTGTGTGTGAGGAGAGTGTGTGAGAGAGAGTGTGTGAGAGAGTGTGTGTGAGAGAGAGTGTGTGTGAGAGAGAGAGAGTGTGTGGAGAGAGTGTGAGAGTGGTGTGAGAGAGGTGTGTGTGAGAGAGAGTGTGTGGTGAGAGAGAGTGTGTGTGAGAGAGAGTGAGAGGAGAGTGTGAGTGTGTGTGAGAGAGAGAGTGTGTGTGAGAGAGAGAGTGTGTGTGAGAGAGTGTGTGTGAGAGAGAGTGTGTGAGAGAGAGAGTGTGTGTGTGTGTGTGAGTGAGAGAGAGTGTGTGTGAGAGAGAGAGTGTGTGTGAGAGACAGTGTGTGAGAGTGTGTGTGTGTGAGAGTGTGTGAGAGAGAGTGTGTGGGAGAGAGTTTGTGTGAGAGAGTGTGTGAGAGAGAGAGTGTGTGTGAGAGAGCGTGTGTGTGAGAGAGTGTGTGAGAGAGAGAGAGTTGAATCAGGTGCTGAGGGACTGGCCTGGTGTGTGTTATCCTCTCACAGTTTAATTCCCTGAGACAATCACTGGTTTCAGGAACAGTGATCGGAAACTGGGGAACGGGTAAAAACAAGGCGATTATGGGATTTAGCGAGAAAAATGAATCCAATCTAGACATTGTGCACATTCTTAGTGCTTTCTGATGATGCCAGTGAGAGATTATGTAAAAGAAAAACACATCTATTTTGTTTGCATTAATGTTATTCCAATTAATCCCATAATTATCATATTTGAAGCATATTTCATTAAATGCACTTTCACAGAAATAATAAAGCAAATTACATTCAAAGAGAAATCTGTGTCACTTGATTTTTTTTTCTCTGCATTGTGAGTTCTCCTGTTCTCTCCCACCCTCTTCCCACACCCACATTCATCCTCTCTGCTGTTTGGAGTGGGGTGTGAGGGTCACCTCAGGTCACAGATACCACGATTGCAGCTTCAGTCCTCAATGCCGAGGGGAAAATCAGACTGTCTAGACTTGTTCGGCACTGTTTTATAGCACCGAAAAAAACAATGCACTGGCTTGTCTTACCTCCTTCAACCTTTTCCCTCTTTACAGGGTTTGGCTTTATTCAAACGTAAACAGCGGTACAATGATTAGCATCGCTGCCTCACAGCGCTACGGATCCGGGTTCAATTCCCGGCCTCAGGTCACAGTCTATGCGGAATTTGCACATTCTCCCCGTGTCTGCGTGGGTTCCATTCCCACAGTCTGAAAGACGTGCTGGTTAGGGTGCATTGGCTAGATTGTCACTCAGTGTAACCCAAACAGGAGTGCAGCAACTCAGGGATTTTCACAGTAACTTCATTGCAGTGTTAATGTAAGCCTACTTGTCTCACTAATAAATAACTTGATGTAAAAGTTGGTGCAATAACGTTAGCAAGACAAACACCATCATGATGACAGTATAAGGATATGCAATCCATCACACAAACCAGCCCCCCATCCACTGATTCTGTGTACACTTCCCACTGCCTCAGGAAAAGCAACCAGCATTATCAAGGACCGCCGCCCCCCCACCCCCATCTCTTCCCCCCACGCACCCCGGACATTCTCTCTTCCACCTTCTTCCGTTGGGAAAAAGGTCTAAAAGTCTGAGGTCATGTACCAACCGACTCAAGAACAGCTTCTTCCCTGCTGCTGTCAGACTTTTGAATGGACCCTACCCTCACATTAAGCTATTGATCTTTCTCTACACCCCTAGCTGTGACTGTAACATTACTGCACCTTCTCCTTTCTGTCTCTATGAACGGTATGCTTTGTCTGTATAGCGTGCAAGAAACAATACTTTTCACTGTATCCCAATACATGTGACAATAATAAATCAAACCCAGTCTCCTCCCACAGTCAAAAGATGTGGGCGGCATGGTGGCACAAGAGTTAGCACTCTGCCTCACAGTGCCAGGGATCCAGGTTCACACTGTCTGTGTGGAGTCTGCACATGATGCCCGTCTGCGTGGGTTTCCTCCGGGTGCTCCGGTTTCCTCCCACACTTCAAAGATGAGCAGGTTAGGTGGATTGGCCATGCTAAATTTGTCCCTTAGTGTCCCAAAGATGTGTAGGTTAGGGTGGATTGCATTGGCCATGCTAAATTTCCCTTAGTGTCCAAAGATGTGTAGGTTAGGGTGGATTGGCCATGCTAAATTGTCCCTTAGTGTCCAAAGATGTGTAGGTTAGGGTGGATTGGCCATGCTAAATTGTCCCTTAGTGTGCCAAAGATGTGCAGGTTAGGTGGATTGGCCACACTAAATTGCCCCTTAGTGTCAGGGGGACTAGCTAGGGTAAATGTATGGAGTTACAGGGATCAGGATTGTTGTTGGTACAGGCTCAATGGGCCAAATGGCCGCCTCCTGCAATGTAGGGATTCTACAAAATTCTATGAAATCAAATCATGCCACCCGACAGTGAAATTACTGATGAACGAGGTATCGAGCTTATCAAAGGGCCAACTGCATGCAATTTTTTTTATTGCCAGCTGCATTTTCCGAGCAAGTCTGGGGAGGACTTTCGGGCAGTTATAACTGGGCAGTACGTATGGGCAGGGGAGAAGATCTGCCACCAGGACCATGGCCTCACTGACTAGCGGGTGGCGCTGGCAAAGGTGGCACCATCTGTTTGTTTTTTGAGCCCATTTTTTTCCGAGCCTTCCTTCAGCTAGAATGACAGACTTAGAGCGAGGATGACCCCATTACTTGGAACAGAGATATCAAGCTTTCGGACTAATCTGAGCTAATCAGAGAATGTCAGTGTGGATCTGTCAATGAGCCGAGTGAAATTTTTTGAGGCTTCGATTGTGCGTGGAGGTTATTTTTGTGTGCCTTTGAAAGGCATTTCAGATATAGATCAGCGTCAAAACGAAACCACAAATCAAAAAATTGTCTCCCAAAAGCACCAGTTTTACCACAGTGATATCACAAGTTGCTTCGGTGGAGTTTATTTCCCAGTAATCAGCACGGTGACGCAAAACGTACTGCTGACTTCCTGCCATGGAAATACTTGAGTCCCGTCAAAGGAAACGAAAGATTGAACTCTGTAAGCGTGCTTATCCCCTGCTCACTTCAATGTATCACCCCAAATGCTAAGGTCTATTGGCAAGTGGGCAGTTAGGTTTTATTTTTGAGTGGGACTGAAGGTCAGAAGCCAACCTTTGAATGAGCAATTGCCAATTCAGAATGAGGGAGCACAGTTCTCCAATTTTAGCAATTTAGGCAATTTAGCATGGCCAATCCACCTAACCTGCACATCTTTATCCACTAAGGGGTAATTTAGCATGGCCAATCCACTCTAACCTACACATCTTTGGACACTAAGGGACAATTTAGCATGGCCCATCCACCCTAACCTACACATCTTTATCCACTAAGGGGTAATTTAGCATGGCCAATCCACTCTAACCTACACATCTTTGGACACTAAGGGACAATTTAGCATGGCCAATCCACTCTAACCTACACATCTTTGGACATTAAGGGACAATTTAGCATGGCCAATCCAACCAACCTACACATCTTTGGATACTAAGGAACAATTTAGCATGGCCAATCCACCTAACCTGCCCATCTTTGGACACCAAGGGGCAATTTAGCATGACCAATCCACCTAACCTGCACATCTTTGGACACTAAGAGACAATTTTGCATGGCCAATCCACCCTAACCTACACATCTTTGGGATACCAAGGGACAATTTACCATGGCCAATCCACCCTAACCTGCGCATCTTTGGACACTAAGGGACAATTTACCATGGCCAATCCACCCTAACCTACACATCTTTGGAGTGTGGCAGGTGTCTGGAGAACCTGGAGGAAACACAGATACATGGAGAATGTGCAGACTTCACACAGGCAGTGAGCCAAGCCGGGAATTGAGCCCAGGTCCATGACACTGTGAGGCAACAGTGCCAACTGTGGTGCAACTGTGCTGCCCTGTTGGTTAACATGAGGAGAGAAGTGATTGGTCAGCAGTTTGATGGAAATAGGGTCGAGGGGAATGGTGGTGGGTCTGGAAGACGAGGGGGTGGAGAGAAGTTGGAGTGTGTTTACGGATAGAAATGAGGTCAGATCTTGGGCAGGGAGAAGCATGTGCACCGGTTGAGCTAATACAGGTCAGGCTTGTATTATTGGATGAATATCTACCAACACTATTAGCCGGACGGAAACGAAAACGTGGCATTGAGGGGGCTCTGGCGATCGTGATGCCCAGTGTGACCCCGGAGATGAGGGGGGTGGGGGAGGACAGGGCCGGCTGTCTCACTGCAGTCCGTCATGGGTTAAATGATTATTTACCAAGCAGTTAAATAATCTATAAAAAGTTGGATCTTAGCCGCTTGAAAGGATGAAGTTAAACAACAGTTGAAGTGTAAAAGTACACATCCCGTCCAGGCTCACAATCATCACAAGCTGTATACCAATCCCAACAGATAAAAAAACCTGCTGCTTTTCAAACAGGGCCACATCAGAGTCAAGGACTGTGACGTATCTCATCCCTCACCTGAAAACATCAGTGAACCATACCTGCGCTCCACTTACCCTTGTGTGCGATGTCCTATGCTACTGGGCATAGTGGCATTGCAAGGTTCAGAAAAGGTGGCACTTTCTGGCCCCATGGTGCTTTGCCACCTGAGCACCTCTGCCCTCAAAGGCAATGGCTACGCCCGTCTCATGGGCGGCACTGTGGCACAGTGGTTAGCACTTCTGCCTCGCGGCACCAGGGACCCAAGTTCTACTCCCAGTTGGAGTCACTGTCTGTGTGGAGTCTGCACATTCTCCCCGTGTCTGCGTGGGTTTCCTCCGGGTGCTTCGGTTTCCTCCCACAGTCTGAAAGATGTGCGGGTTACATGGATTGGCCGTGCTAAATTCTCCCGTGGTATACAAAAGATGTGAAGATTGGGTGGATTGGCCGTGCTAAATTCTCCCGTGGTATACAAAAGATGTGGAGATTGGGTGGATTGGCCATGCTAAATTGTCCTTTCGTGTCCAAAGATGTGTAGATTAGTTGGATTGGCCATGTTAAATTGCCCCTTAGTGTCCAAAGATGTATAGGTTAGGGTGGATTGGCCATGCTAAATTGTCCCTTAATGTCCAAAAATGTGTAGGTTAGGTGGATTGGCCATGCTAAATTGTCTCTCAGTGTACAAAGATGTGTAGGTTAGGTAGATTGACTGTACTAAATTGTCTTTCAGTGTACAAAGATGTGCAGGTTAGGTAGATTGGCCATGCTAAATTGCTCCTTTGTGTCCAAAGATGTGTAGGTTAGGGTGGATTGGCCATGCTAAATTGTCCCTTAGTGTCCAAAGATGTGTAGGTTAGGGTGGATTGGCCATGCTAAATTGTCCCTTAGTGTCCAAAGATGTTTAGGTTAGGGTGGATTGGCCGTGCTAAATTGTCCCTTAGTGTCCAAAGATGTGTAGGTTAGGGTGGATTGGCCATGCTAAATTGTCCCTTAGTGTCCAAAGATGTGTAGGTTAGGGTGGATTGGCCATGCTAAATTGTCCCTTAGTGTCCAAAGATGTGTAGGTTAGGGTGATTGGCCATGCTAAATTGTCCCTTAGTGTCCAAAGATGTGTAGGTTAGGGTGGATTGGCCATGCTAAATTGTCCCTTAGTGTCCAAAGATGTGTAGGTTAGGGTAGATTGGCCATGCTAAATTGTCCCTTAGTGTCCAAAGATGTGTTGGTTAGGGTAGATTGGCCATGCTAAATTGTCCCTTAGTGTCCAAAGATGTGTAGGTTAGGGTAGATTGGCCATGCTAAATTGTCCCTTAGTGTCCAAAGATGTGTAGGTTATGGTGGATTGGCCATGCTAAATTGCCCCTTAGTGTCCAAAGATGTGTAGGTTATGGTGGATTGGCCATGCTAAATTGCCCCTTAGTGTACCTGAACAGGAGTTCAGGAGAACAGGGATTTTCACAGTAGCTTCATTGCAGTGTTAATGTAAGCCGACTTGTGACGCTAATGTATAAACTTTGAAACTTGAAACAGAGGTGGAATCACAGATGCCGATGCCTGTGGATGCAGCATTGTCAATGCCCTGTTCACTCCGCACCATCGCTGGAAGAAACGCTTTCGCACTTTCCTGAGCGAGAGACGAAACAAAGCGAGTCAGCGGCACGTCGCAATGCTGCAGGAGATGTGGTTTGTCTGTCACGAGGATTGTTCCCCTGCCATCCTTTTATTTACACACATTGTATTCATCTGAGCCAGAAATGAAAGGGTTAATGTGTTACATGCAGACAGCTCATTGCTGTTAAGAGCCTGCGTTTTACAATGCATTGAGATATGAGGGTCAAACAACAAGTTTTGTGTAAGCTGTTGCAACACTGCAAAAACCCAAATGACAGCTGTGTTAACAATCTGGAATGTGTGCAGCGTCACTGGACTGATTTCCTCTTATCAGCACACCTATTTTTAATTGCACCCTGAGTCACGACAGTATTGCACGATCCTCAAACACTTTTGTATCTGGCCTATTCTCGGGAAAGCGAGTTGTATGGCAACATGCCATACACACGGATTGACTTGTTCGGGGGTGTGGACATATCGCCTGGACTCGCTTGTCAAGGAAGTTGTATGCTTATAACTCGCTTGAGTTATATCCAGGGCAGTGCAACTAAATCAATCCCTTGGTGGGCCACGTTTGATTTGTACAATCCATTGAATATGGAATCCCTACAGTACAGAAGGAGGCCATTCGATCCATTGAGCCTGCACAGCCCTACTCAGTGCTGCCTCACAGCGCCAGGGACCTGGGTTCGATTCCCAGCTTGGGTCACTGTCTGTGCGGAGTTTGCATGTTCTCTCTGTGGGTTACCTTTGGTTGCTCTGGTTTCCTCCCACAGTCCAAAGATGTGCAGCTTAGGTGAATTGGCCATGCTAAATTCTCCCTCAGTATTATCCAAACAGGCGCCGGGGTGTGGCAATTAGGGGATTTTCACAGTAATTTCACTGCAGCGTTAATGTAAGCTGACTTGTGACACTAATAAATAAACTTTAAACTTTATTTCTGTAACCCCATGCATTTGCGCTGCTAATCCCCCTGACGGAAAGGTCAATTTAGCACGGCCAATCAACCTAATCTGCACATCTTTGCACTGTGGGAGGAAACTGGAGCACCCGGAGGAAACCCACACAGACACGGGGAGAACGTGCAGACTCCACACAGACAGTGACCCAAGGCTGGATTCGAACCCGGGTCCCTGGCGCTGAGAGACAGCAGTGCTAAGCACTGTGCCACCATATTGGCTGATTGTAGGAGAGAAGATGTTTGGTCAGTAGTTTGGTGGAAAAACGTCACAAGTATTGGGATACAGTTTTCTTTATTCATTCGTGGGTCATGGGCATCGCTGGCAGGGCCAGCATTTACTGCCCATCCCTTGTTGCCCCTTGAAGTGAATGGCTTGCTTGACCACCTGAGAGGGCAGTTGAGAGTCAACCACATTGCTGTGGCTCTGGAGTCACATGTAGGCCAGACTGGGAAAGGATGGCTGATTTCCTTCCCTAAAGGAATATTAGTGAACCAGATTGGTTTTTCCAACAATGGTTTCATCAGTGAATTCTTAATTCCAGATATTTTTAATTGAATTCAAATTCTACCATCTGCTGTGGTGGGATTCGAACCCGTGTCCCCCAGAACATTAGCTGAGTTTTGGATTAATAATTTAGTGATAAGACCACTGGACCCTCGCCTCCCCTATACAGTGAAAAGTGTTACAGTCACGACTGTAGAGAACAAAGAACAAAACAGCACGGGAAAAAGGTCCTTCGGCCCAACGAGCCCGCGCCGCCACCCCGATGTTCCCACCTCTACCCGTGATCCCTGTCCATGTTTATAGATCTATGGATTAAAAACCAAATTTGAGACAATTTAGGGAGAATTTGTTTTGCCAATTAGCCTAAGAGCACATCTTTGGGATGTGGGAGGAAACCGGAGCACCCGGAGAAAACCCACGCAAGCACGGGGAGAATGCGCAAACTCCCACAGACACAGGCCCAAATCCATGTATCTGCACAGCACAGCGATAGTCACTGAGCTGTTGTGTTGCCCATCAAATGGTCCATGTCAAGCGTACACCAACGATGTGAAGCAGTAGGATACTCTCAAAAAAAATGCAAAAGCAGCCCTCTCATGACCCATTGCTTGTATGCCCCTTGTTGAAAGATCAGTTGAATACTTAATTTATTATTATCACATGTATTGGGATGCAATGAAACACCAAGGGACAATTTAGCATGGCCAATCCACCCTAACCTACACATCTTTGGACACTAAGGGGCAATTTAGCATGACCAATCCACCCTAACCTACACATCTTTGGACACTAAGGGACAATTTAGCATGGACAATCCACCCTAACCTACACATCTTTGGACACTAAGGAGCAATTTAGCATGGCCAATCCACCCTAACCTACACATCTTTGGACACTAAGGGACAATTTAGCATGGTCAATCCACCCTAACCTACACATCTTTGGGACACTAAGGACAATTTAGCATGGCCAATCCACCCTAACCTACACATCTTTGGACACTAAGGGACAATTTAGCATGGTCAATCCACCCTAACCTACACATCTTTGGGACACTAAGGGACAATTTAGCATGGCCAATCCACCCTAACCTACACATCTTTGGACACTAAGGGACAATTTAGCATGGTCAATCCACCCTAACCAGCACATCTTTGGACACTAAGGGACAATTTAGCATGGCCAATCCACCTAACCTACACATCTTTGGACACTAAGGGACAATTTAGCAATTTAGCCAATCCACCTAGTCTTTCGGACACTGAAAGGAAACCCACGTAGACTCAGGGAGAATATGCAGACTCCACACAGACAGCGACCCAAGCCAGGAATTGATCCCGGGTCCCTGGCGCTGTGAAGCAGCAGTGCCAACTACCATGCCATCATGACACCACCACCCCCCACCCCCAATTTCTGACATCAGGAGCCCACAGGTCAGATGGTCTCCTTTTGGTTGAGCAGGGGAGTTTGTGTTGGTGATCGGGTCAATGTTTATCCCTTAAATAACATCACTGAAGCAGATGATCTGCTAATGGTCACATAGCAGTTTGTGGGATCTTGCTGTGCGTACGTCAGCTGCCACATTTCCAGCATAGCGACGGTGACTACACTGCTGTAAGGTGCTTTTGGGATCTTTCCAAAAATGCAAATCGTTCTTCCTTTCATGATAACTGCGTGCTTAGATCCCTCCCGAGGCTAGGCAGAAGCCAAATTCGATGCTCCTTCTGCAAAGCTTTCCGGAGGCGGGAAGGGGATTGGAATGAGATGCAGCTGCCAGCTTTTCAAGTTGAAACACTGCCTGGAAGAGGAAAAATGAAAAAAGAATCTTTCAAAAGCAATCCGTCCAAGCCAGCTGTCCCGGGGAGAGGGGCGGGAGGTGGGGGGTGTGGGGGTGGGGTGAGGGAGCACGGATGACTGCTTTCTCAAAGTAACCGAGACACTGGAGGGTTTGCTGGTTTGAGCTGAAAACAGCACCCTCCCGTCGAAGCGACACGGTAGGACAGTGGTTAACATTGCTGCCTCACAGCGCCAGGGACCCAGGTTCAATTCCTGGCTCAGGTCACTGTCTGTGTGGAGTTTGAACATTTTCCCCGTGTCTGCGTGGGTTTCCTTCCACACTTCAAAGATGTGCAAGTTAGGTTGGATTGGCCATGCTAAATTACCCCTAAGTGTCCAAAGATGTGTAGGTTAGGGTGGATTGGCCATGCTAAATTCTCCCTTAGTGTACAAAGATGTGTAGGTTAGGGTGGATTGGCCATGCTAAATTGTCCCTTAGTGTCCCAAAGATGTGCAGGTTAGGGTGGATCGGCCGTGCTAAATGTGTTAGGGGGATCGGAGGCAGGGGAGAGGGCTTAGGTAGGATCCTCTGTCAGGGCGTCGGTGCAAACCTGATGGGCTGAATGACCTCTTCAGCACTGTAGAGATTCTGATCTTTTACTCCTTTGAAGGGATTTTATTTTGAATGCAAGTTGTTGTGGATAGTCCAGTAAATGTGGGAAGCCTTCTTCCAGAATTCCGCTTCATTTTACAGACTGCACTAAAATATCATCCTGACCTGGTCTGGTAGACAGGGCAGGATTTTCCAGCTGCAGGACCAGGAAATCTCATCTGAGGCCAACGGACCTTTGTATGGTCCATGTCCCGCTCCGCTCCGATTCCCGAGGCTGGATTCGAAAGCCCTAGATATCTTCTGGGCTTGTTGGATTAAGCCAAAAATGCACGCACTCCTTCCAGCTGTTCTGGTGCGGACCCAGGCTATTTAATCAATGTCAGAGGGGACCGCAGCCCACAGGAAATCAATCCCATTTTCCTGGCAATAAATCTCCAAAATCCAGGAAATTGACAGGATGTGGGATGGTGAAATGAACTCACCGCGTGTGAGTGAGAGAATTTATAAGATTGTGTGCACGAGTGTGAGACAGTCCCTGGGATTCTATCGCCCCAGCCCGCCACGGAATCAGAGCGGGCGAGGGGCGGGCCACGGAACTGTCCGTTGACCTCGGGTGGGAATGTCCGATCTCGCCCGAGCGAGGTTGTAAAATCGTGAGCGCTAATGGCAACTTGTGTTAGCTGCGTGGCCTTGTCCGTTCATATCTTCCTGTCCCCACAACCCCTTCGCGATCACTGTGTTTCAGCAGCTCGATAAAGCTCGCTGGCTCATTCAGAGTGAAAGGTGAGAGACAACCACATTGTGTTTGGAGTCACACATAGGCCAGGCCAGGTAAGGACGCGAGATTTCCTTCCCTAATGCTGGCACGTGTTTCGGACTGTGGGAGGAACCCGGAGCAAGCCCACGCAGACACAGGGAGAACGTGCAGACTCCACACAGACAGTGACCCAAGCCGGGAATCGAACCTGGGTCCCTGGCGTTGTGAGGCAGCAGCGCTAACCACTGTGCCGCCCTGCAAATGTTCCTGAGACCGGGTTTAAAATCCCACCACAGCAGCTGGTGGAAGTTGAATTCAATTAATAAATCTGCAATTGAAAAGTGAGACTCAGTAACAGTAACAGGGACCATGGGGGTGGAGGAGGGTGGGTGGGGGGATGGGGGGGGTGGAGGAGGGTGGGCGGGGGGTGTGGATAGTGGTCCTTACCTGGTCTGCCTGGCAGATCTGCAGGAGCATGGCTCGCTCTTCACTCTGAAATAGCCGGACAAGCCATTCTGTTGTACTAAACCTGTTACAGGACAGTAAAAAATAAAACTGGGCAGAATTTTACTGGCATGTCTGCTCGAGGTTCATACGATCCCGCCTCAGGCAGTTCTCCGAGTTTCACCCATCTCCCGGAATTGGGGTGGGTATGCTGGTAAAATTCCAGCCATCGATTTTAATACGGCAGTTCACTGCTACTTTCACAAGGCATATTCAGGATGGGCCTGAGTCAATGCTGCTTACAGCCCACAAAAAGAATTGTTTAAGAGTCACATCGCGCTCGACAACCAATGAATCGCTTTTGAAATGAATACGATAAAGAATCCTAACAGTGCAGAAGGAGGCCATTTGTCCCATCGAGTCTACACCGACCACAATCCCACCCAGGCCTCATCCCCGTACCTCCGAGTATTGTCAAAATCCTGGAATTCCCTCCTGAACGGCATCGTGAGTCAACCCACAGCAGCGATTCGTGAAGGCAGCTCACCACCACCTTCTCAAGGTGGTGGGCAGAACACTGGCACAGTGGGTTAGCACTGCTACCTCACAGTGCCAGGGACCCGGGTTTGATTCCCGGCTTGGGTCACTGTCTGTGTGGAGGCTGCACATTCTCCCCGTGTCTGCATGGGTTTCCTCTGGTTGCACCAGTTTCCTCCCACAGTCCCAGAAGACGGACTGGTTAGATGGATTAGCCATGCTAAATTTTCCCTCAGTGTACCTGAACAGGAATGTGACGACTAGGGGGTTTTCACAGTAACTTCATTGCCGTGTTAATGTAAACCTTACTTGTGATACTAATAAATAAACTTTAAACTAAAGGGCAACGAGGGATGGGCAATAAATGCTGGCTCAGCCAGCAATGCTTATGTCCCAAAAACGAATGAAACAAAATTCCCCTGACACGAAGGGACAATTCAGCATGGCCAATCAACCTAACTTACACATCTTTGGACTGTGAGAGACACCAGAGGAAACCACATAGACACAGGGAGAATGTGCACACTCTGCACAGACAGTGACCCAAGACCGGAATTGAACCTGGGTCCCTGGCGTCGTGAGACAGCAGTGCTAACCACTGTGCCACCATAGTCACTGTCGCAACCAACTCAAGAACAGCTTCTTCCCTGCTGCTGTCAGACTTTTGAATGGACCTACCAGATATTAAGCTGATCTTTCTCTACACGTTATCTGTAACTATAACACTATATTGTGCACCCTCTCCTTCTCTCTATGTACTCTATGAACAGTATGTTTTGTGTGTATAGCAGGCAAGAAACACCATTTTTCACTGTATCCCAGTACATGTGACAATAATAAATCAAATCAAATATTAAGCTGATCTTTCTTTGCACCCCTCGCTGTAACTGTAACAGCATATTGTGCACCCTCTCCAATGTACTCTATGAATGGTGTGTTTTGTCCGTATAGTGTGCAAGAAACAATACTTCTCATTGTATACATGTGACAATAATAAATCAAATCTGATCTAAGTTGATCTTTCTCTACACTCTAGCTGTGACTGTGACACTACATTCTGCACCCTCTCCTATGTACTTTATGAACGGTATGTTTTGTCTGCAAGAAACGATACTTTTCACTGTATACCTGTGACAATAATAGATCAAATCTATACTGTTGAGCTGATCTTTCTGTACACCCAGTGGGTGTTACTGTGCATACTGCCTGCACGATCTTCGCAGGATATTTTTCAGAGAAGGGTGGCACTGGAAGGGTTACAAATGTATCTATTTTAAATAAAAAAAAGGTCAATGCTGCAGGCACCTCCCCTCTGGGGGGTTTGGTTTGAATGCATCAGAGGAGAGAGGGCGGAGTGATTCCTTTTGGAGAGGAGAGTGTGTGAGACGGTTGCTGCTGAATTTGAAGCCACCTCTTGCTCAGTCTCACCTCCGCTGCATCTCAGGCAATGGCAAGCTGCAGGAATGGCTAAAAGCTACCCCTTCTATCTGGCCTTGCTGTTCCTCAATATCAGCACCGGGGCCGGTAAGTGCTTGGGAACCGTGAGGGGGGAAGGTGAGGAGGGGGGGAGAGGAAAAGCCTTCTTGTTTTGTAAATGGAAGTGTTTATTCGCAACATGGCGTCTGGAATTGGATACAATGTTGTCACAAGGGGCTTAATTGTTTCTGTGGTAGAGAGTGTGATCCTAAATGAGAGAAAGCCAGTGGATTTAACCTTGCCTACCACCAGTCTAACCCTGTGTTTACCCCCCCCTCCTCTTTTTGTTTACCTCAGCTTACTTTCCCTTCCATTTCTCTCTTATGTTTTCGCCCCCCCCCCTTTTGTTGTTGTTTCGCGTTCTGGGTCTTTCCAATGGTGGAAAGGGAGTGGGGGGTGATTCTAATCTATTTGTCTCCCCCCTCCCCACCCTTCACACACAAACGTGACAGGTTTTGAAACCCTGGCTTTTGTCTAGTGCAGCTTTTTTTTTAAAAAAAAGCTTATCTAAAAATCAACACACGTGCAAAAAAAAAGCCCTTTTTCAGTGGCAGAATGGTCATAAATTTTGAATTGAATGAGTTTAAGAGGCCTCAAGGCAAAAGTGAGGCTTGCAGTAAACACATTGCTATATTAATCTGCTCCCTCCCCCTCTGTGTGTGTGTGTGTGGATTGAATTGGAATGTGTCCTGCTCTGACCCGAGATATTGTAACTTTCTATGGGGGAGATAGCTGGAAGTAATTGGCCCACCAACTTCCTCGTCTATCTGCTTGTACTTGAAAGTGGCCATCTTTCTAAATTATTTGTTCTGTTTACCAGCTGGCGAGTGGGTTACAGGAGCTGGGTTTGATTTTTTTTTTGAGGACAGGGCAAGGGAGGTCAATACCGAGAAAGCAACCCATCCCACAGCTGCTTTCTCTCAAGAAACATTTCTTACCCTCCACTAGGAATGTTGAGGTCAGTTGCACCATTTCTGCTGAACTAAATGATCCAGAGCAGACTGGAGAGACACACATACACACACGTTACACTACAACTTGACCCCTGCAGAAAACCAGATGGTCTTGCCACTTAAGCTGATGTGACCTAATTTAACAGTGACTGCTCCGACAACAATGTTTTGGAGAGATATTGAGAGAAAGGGGAAAAGAATTCAAATCCCAACTCGGGGCAGCACGGCGGTTAGCACCGCTGTCTCACAATCGATCCGGGTTTGATTCTGGCCTTGGGCGACTGTCGGTATGGAGTTTGCATGTTCTCCCCATGTCTGTGTGGGTTTCCTCCGGGTGTTCCGGTTTCCTCCCACGAAGATGTGCAGATTACGGGAATTGGCCATGCTCAGTTGTCCCTTAGTGTCCAAAGATGTACAGATTAAGGGGATTAATGCGGTAGATGTGTAGGACCAAGCGGGTTAGGGCTTGGGTGGGTTTCTCTGTTGGAAAGTTAGTGCAGACCTGATGGGCTGAATGGCCTGCTGTGGAGATTCGAAGTCCAGACATGTTTTGAGGTTCAGAGTCCACTTCGATATCGTTTGGGAATTGTGGATTTTTAGCCGCGGTGGGTGAATGGCACCTGAGTGGAAAGTCCTCCTCTCTCTTCCCTCCCCCCACCACCAACTCCCAGGTGCAAGTTGCAGCTTGGATGTAAATGCGTAGCTGAGAACTACTCATTGTGCAACTCTCTCACCTGATCCCATTTCCAGAACCCATTAGAGGTGGTGGCTTGTGGTTTCTTTGTGTGAAGACGATTAATATGGAAGACTTACAATTAAGAAGCTCCTTTTGCAGATTCAAGCTGGGATAGACCCATTTATATAGCGTCCCTTAGAATAGGAAACGCCCCCTCAATGCTTAGAAGGAGTGCTGTTGTCCAAAAATTGACACGGACATATTAGGACAGATGACCGAAAGCGAGAGTTAAATGCTGGCTTAACTGAGGTGCAGAGGTACAAAGATGCAACTCTGAGACCCAGTGCAGAGGAACATGGTTGCTAGTGGTTTAGCGAAAGAAATTGAGGATGCTAAAGTGGCCCGAATTGAAGGGGTGTAGGAATCTCGGAGGGGTGCGGAGGCTGGAAGAGGAGGTTGCGGGAATCTCGGAGGGGTGCGGAGGCTGGAGGGGATTACAAAGATGGGGAAAGGTGTTGGAGGTTAGGGAAGGGTGTGGGGGGGACCTCAGGAGGTGGCAGAGATGGGAGAAGTGTCGGAGATGACAGAGGTAGGGGCTGGAGGAGGTTATATAGGGAGGAGTTGGGGGGCTGGAGAAGATTACAGAGATCGGGAGGGTGAGCTGGGGAATGAACGTGTCAGCACTGCAGATATTGGGTTTCCTGTTCCCGGAGCTGGCAGTGTGGGGAATTCCTGCTCTTGGTGCTTGCTTCATATCCGTTCGCCTGTGAACTTGGCTCTGGATTTCACCACTCTCTCTCGGAAACGTGATGCTATCTTCCCAATTCCCTTCACTTATCCTTTATCTTTCTCCTTCTGTCTCCTTGCCTGGAACACTCGAGGCATGCTAGGAAATGGCACTCTCGACCCAGTGGTGTAAGCACAGTACTGAGGCTGTTCGGTCAATTGTCTATGCTGGCTCTGAAAGAGCTATCCAATTAGTCCCATTGCTCCTTTCCCACAGCCCTGCCAATTTGTCGTTTGCAAGTCTGAATCTAATGTCCCTTTGTTGTATCTGCACTGGCCACCGTTTAATAGAAACTGGAAGCAGGAGAAGGCCGTTCGGCCCTTCGAGCTCTCCACCATTCATTATGATCATTGCTGATCATCAAATTCAATATCCTGATTCCCCCCCCCCCCCCCCCCCCCCCCCCCCCCCCCCCAATCTCTCGATCCCTTTAGCCCCAAGAGCAATATCTAATTTCTTGTTGAAATCACACAATGTTTTGTCCTCAACTACTTTCTGTGGGAGTGAATTCCACACAGTCATCACCCTCTGGGTGAAGAAATTTCTCCTCACCTCAGTCCCTAAAAGGTTTACCCCTTATCCTCAAACTATGACCCCCAAGTTCTGGATTCCCCCCATCATTGGGACCATTCTTTCTGTATCTAACCCTGTTAGAATTTTATAAGTTTCTATGAGATCCCCTCTCACTGTTCCAGGTAAAATTCTTCCCCCTTGTTGCTTTTTGTTGGAAACTTCCTGGGGTCGGTATCACAGCTGAAATGGCACTTCTGCTGAGTATCTTGGTTATTATTATCTTGGTCCGCCCCCTCAGTCCTCTGCTGTCGCTGGTGAATCCCCCCTCCCTCCCCACCCACTATTTCAAGGCTGAGCCCTCAGGTTGGGAGGATGCAGAAACGTTTTGCCGGATGTTTTTGAGTAGTTCAAGAAGACGTTGTGTAAACATTTGATCTGTGTGCCATTATTCTTTGCTGAAGTCCTGGTGTTACCAAAGTGACAAGTTTGTGTTATCTGATTGCTGAGGTAGCCAAGCCCTGCAGTCACTTAACACTCTGGGATTCTGCCTGAATGAACAAGGCATTTGGGTGGAAATTTCCCTCTTGCTGTTTAGTGAGAGGATCTAAAACCCCCTTTTTTTAGTATTTCAAACCAGTTGATGTATTCTTTTCGTAGAATCATTGAAATTAGGGTGGCACAGTGGTTAGCACTGCTGCCTCACAGCGTCAGGGATCTGAGTTCGATTCCCAGCTTGGGTCACTGTTTGTGTGGAGTCTGCATGTTCTCCCTGTGCCTGTGTGGGTTTCCTCCAGGTGCTCCAGTTTCTTCCCACGCTCCAAAGATGTGTAGGTTAGGGTGGATTGGCTGTGCTAAATTGCCCCTTAGTGTCAGGATGGACTAGTAGGGTAAATACATGGGGTTACGGGATGAGACCTAGCTGATTCTTTGATACTAATGTCTACAATGCAAAAGGAGGCCTTTCAGCCCATCAAGTCTGCACCTTCCCCTGCCCTATCCTTGCAACACCCTCAGATTAACCATAGCTCACATCCCACTAACCTAACCATCTCGGGATACCAAGGAGCAATCCACCTACCCTGCACATCGTTGGATACTGAGGGGCAATTTAGCATGGGCAATCCACCTAACCTGCTTATCTTTGGACTATGGGAGGAAACCAGAGCACCCAGAGGAAACCCACGCAAACACGAGGAGGACATGCAGACTCCACACAGACAGTGACCCAAGCCAGGAATCGAGCCCGGGTCCCTGGCGCTGTGAGGCAGCAATGCTAACCCGCTGTGCTATTGTTTCAAATGGGAACTGAGGAGAGGCTAGTTGGTGCAGAATAGCATGTGAAAAGTTGTCGGAAAATTATTGGCAGTTGAAATGGTGTTATTTTGGAAACTTACAGTTCCTCCTCCTTTGACGTTTGTTTCTTTATTATGGATCTGTACAGTGCAGGGAGGAGGGAATACTTGCATTTCTAAAGTGTCTGTCAATGCGTTAGGACCTCCCAAAAGAAGCACTTTCTGGCCAATGAGTTACTACTTGGAGTAAATTCAGCTATTTTGTGTACAGCAAGATCCCACAGACAGCAGTGTGCTGATGACCATGTCACTGACGTTGATCGAGGGTTGCAAACCACAAATAAATCCTTCGCTCACCGGTTGACAAATTCCAGGGGTTTGTCTCGCATCTGCCTGTGAATATTGAACCCCTGGGGGTGGGCGTAACGTCTTCTTTGAAAGATGGCGCCTCTGACAGTGCGGGAGTCAAGAGCATCCACCTCCCGTTTTAACGCTCAGGTTTCTGGCGGGACAGTTGAGCCAACAAGCTTCTGATTCTGAAGTGAGTGCGGCCACAGTACATGGAGAGGAATGAATAGGTCTTGGTGGATAAGCCCTTTCTCATTGAGACCTAACTACACAGCTCAATGCCCTGTGACAGGGTCCTGCTTTTGGATAGTTAGGAATCACCAAAACAAGAATACACAAGTTGCGAACTTGACTCTTGGGTGCATACAAGGATTTGATTTATTCTCACATGTATTGGGATACAGTGAAAAACATTGTTTCCTGCGTGCTATACAGACAAAGCATACCGTTCACAGAGTACATCAGGGAGAAGGAAAGTAGAGAGTGCAGAATATAGTGTTACAGTCATAGCTAGGGTGTAGAGAAAGATCAGCTTAATATTTTTGATTTATTATTGTCACATATCGAGAGAGTGAAAAGTATTGTATCTTGCACGCTGTACAGACAAAGCATACCATTCATAGAGTACTTACGGGAGAAGGAAAGGAAAAAGTGTAGATTTTTTTAAAGTTCATTTATTAATTACAAGTAAGGCTTACATTAACACTGTAATGAAGTTACTGTGAAATTCCCCTAGTTACCACAGTCCGGCACCTTTTTGGGTCAACGCACCTAACCCGCACGTCTCCGGACTGTGGGAGGAAATCCACGCAGACATGAGAATGTACAAACTCCACACACACTGCCTCAAGCCAGGAATCAAAGGGTCCTGGTGCTATGAGGCAGCAGTGCTAACCACTGCGCCACCGTGCTGCCCATAGTGTCACAGTCATAGCTGGGGGATAGAGAAAGATCAACTTAGTGTGAGGTAGGTCCATTCAAAAGTCTGACAGCAGCAGGGAAGAAGCTGTTCTTGAGTCGGTTGGTACGTGACCTCAGACTTTTGTATCTTTTTTCTGACAGAAGAAGGTGGTAGAGAGAATGTCCGAGGTACGTGAGGTCCTTGATTATGCCGGCTGCTTTTCCCTGAGGCAATGGGAAGTGTAGACAGAGTCAATGGATGGGAGGCTGGTTTGCATGATGGATTGGGCCAAGCCTTTCGTCATGAAGTAGATTTTAAAAGAAGCATCTTCAAGGAGTGGAGAGAAAGGTGGAAATGTTTGGTGAGGGCCTCAGTGACATGGCCCATGAGTGATTCACAAAGCGCTGGAATTGGAGAAACGTCAAGATCCCAGGGGTTTGTAGGGCTGGTGAAGAAGATTATAGAGGTGGGGAGGTGAGAGGCCATGGAAAGAATCCAGACTGAGGATGAAGATTTAAAATCTAGGAATTACCCAGGAGATCACTTCGCTCAGAGCTAATAACTCGGGCCAAGACTTTGGGCTACAGATGGGAGGTGGATAGTGAGTCACGCTGCACACAGTGGAACTTGTATTTCAAAGGCAGGTAGAGGAATCGTGGGGGAGGGGTTAAAAAGCAACACGAGAGACTGGGAAGATTCTGCTCAGATGCCAGTGGGACAACTCAGTGTCACCCCTTATTGGTCAAGCCCAGGAGGTCATGGATTCCCTAATGCCCAAGCAGTGTGTCGGAGAGAAATTGCTTGCCTGCGGTCAATGGAAAAATGCCCAAGGTGGGAAACTGATTTAAACAAATTACACTCAAATTCTCCCAAATAGGGAAATCAAGCAAACACCAGTTGATCTGCCCACAGTTCCAGCCCCACTTTTCTACTTGATACAGCAGTCAGCTCTCTTCCCACTTACACCACTTTTTTAAAAAAAAACTTCAATCAACACTCCCAACTGATTAGGGAGTGGAGAACCAATGGCCAAACCATCGCGTTTTGATTAGAATTGCTTAGTAATTCACTAGCTCTGCCTCTGGGCAAGCGACCGACAGACAACCCTGGAATCGGAGGGTGGACGGGGCACATTTTATCACCAGTGTGGGTATGTGGCAGTGTCTGATCTGGTCTCCAGACAGACTGAGAGAATCTGCACAATCTGGGTAATACCATAAGGCGAGAGGTTAGAGCCATAGGAAAGTCGGAACAGCTGGAGGATCTTTTCTCCAGGGGGACAAAAAAAAACACTTAAAGGTTGATCTTTTAAAAATTATGAAAGAATTTGATTGAGTAGATGGAGCGACCTGATAGAAGTTGACAAGATTGAGGGGCACGGACAGAGCTTTTTCCCAGCGTGGAATAACCCATTACTTGAGGGCAGAGGTTTAAGGTGCGAGGGGCAAGGTTTAAAGGAGATGTACGAGGCAGATTTTTTTTACGTAGAGGGCAGTGGGTGCCTGGAATTCGCTGCTGGGGAAGGTAGTGGAAGCGGATACGATAGTTAGTTTGAAGGGGCATCTTGACAAATTCACGAATAGAATGGAAATAGATGGTCCCTGGAAGGATAGGGGGTTTAAGTTCGGACAGACGGCATGGCCGGTGCAGGCTTGGAGGGCCTGTTCCTGTGCTGTAACTTTCTTTCTTTCTTTCTTGACGTAGAAATGATATCATTCGTGGGAGAGATTGGAACTCTTTTTCAGGTAGTGGGCCCTAAGAAGCCATTGGCAACCATGGGCGTCAATGGGATTGGTCCACGATTGTGCTTGGCTAAGTGCTGCAGTGGTTTGCTATTGCCTTCTGCAATGTGGCTGAGGAGGGAACTTTTCCACTCTTACCTCCTGGGAAGGATTTACGAGCTGATAACCATACTGTTTGGTCATGTTACAAACAGCCCTTCTGTGGCCATTGAGCCCTGAAGTGGGACTTGAACCAGAGTTAAAGACACTAGCCAGTGCACCACGTGAGCGGGAGTGAATCTAGGACTGGAGGAAGGGTCTTAAATACAAGATCGTACAAACTAGAATCAGGAGGAGGCCGTTCAAACCTGCTCCACCATTCATCTGGATCATGGCAGATCATCAAATTCAGTATCTTGATTTCATATTCCCTCCCCTCCAATATCCCTTGATCCCTTTAGCCCCAAATTTTGGCCTCACTACTTTCTGTGGGAGTGAATTCCACACATTCATCACCCTCTGGGTGAAGAAATTTCTCCTCACCTCAGTCCTAAAAGGTTTACTCCTTATCCTCAAACTCTGACCCCTAGTTCTGGACTCCCCCCACCATCAGGAATATTCTTTCTGAATTGATCCTGTCTAACCCTGTTAGAATTTTATAAGTTTCCGTGAGATCCCTGCTCATTCTTGTAAACTCCAGCGAATATAATCCTAACTGACTTAGCCTCCTTTGGGGAATTATTTACCCTGAGCTTGGGGAACGTGGATGTCACTCCCAAAAGGCGTGCTTGAGGTGGAACTGGACAAACACGCAGGGAAAGGGGAATAGAAGGTTATGCAAGTAGGCTGAGGTGACGTGGGTTGGGGAGGGACTTGAGCAGGACCAAAATACTGGTGTGGATTAGATGGGTCAAAATGGTTCTGTGCTGCTGTATGGTTTATAGAATTCTATAAAATGACTCTCCATAAAGCGCAGCAAGATAAAAGGTGCTTCTATAGGATACATGCCAGACCCAAAGTCAGCACTGTCATGGCCTAACCACTCATACCAGCTGCTGCTGATCACAGCACCAAGCATGATTCTGGGAAAAAAAAAACTTTGTAGTGCCATTTCTCAACAAAACATTGAATCATTTCCCTAACCCCACCCCGTCACAAAGCAGGAATCCAGAGCATCAGGGACAGTGGCATGGCACAGTGATTAGCAATGTTTCCTCTCAGTGCCAGGGACCTGGGTTTGATTCCTGGCTTGGGGCACTGTCTGTGCAGAGTCTCCACATTCTCCCCGTGCCTGCATGGGTTTCCTCCAGGTGCTCAGGTTTCCATCCACACTCCAAAGATGCACAGGTTAGGTGGATTGGCCATGCTAAATTGCCCCTTAGTGTCCAAAGATGTGTAGGTTAGGGTGGATTGGCCATGCTAAATTGCCCCTTAGTGTCCAAAGGTATGCAGATTAGGTGAGATTAGTGGGGTGAATGAATGGCATTGTGACAATAGGATGTGGGGAGAACCTGGGTGGGATGCTCTGGAGAGTCAGTACAGGCTCGATGGGCCAAATGGCTGTGTCCTCCACTGAGGGGGTCCTACGAGAGGGCAGCAATTTGTTCCTTGAGCATTAGGGAACACGCTTGAAGACTCAATTGCCTAATCCTGCTTCCATTTCTTGTGGGAGATCTGATGGGACAGTGGAGAGTGTGCGCTGAGGGGCCTGTTATGCATGACACCCCTGCTCCCCTTCATGTTGCTGCTGTGGGAAGTTTTCCAATTTCCCTGTGGTTGTGGGGATGTGGTGGGGGGGGGGGGGGGGGGGTGCAGTGACAAAGACAGCACCTCCAATAATGCAGCGCACCTCCCAGCAGACAAGAGAGCTACCCATTGAGCCATGCTTGTGATCTGTAATCCTCCCTGCAAATTCATAATCCACTATTTTTGAGTTTATGTCCCACTTGCTGGGATGGGAAGCCAGATGCCTGCAGAATCGCAGATCCAACGTGATATAGGGAGGGTGGGGGTGTGGGGGTGGTGGTGGGGGGAGGAGGACTTAATACATTTCCAAAGAAGTTATTCTGGACGTGAACACAATTATAGAAATGTCATCGTGCATAAGTTTGGTCGAGAATATGTTCAGCCTAACCTCTGGTGTGTGGGATCAGGGGATCGGATTGGTATCGGATTGCTATCAGTTCCTTTTCCCATTCGTGCTTTAGCACCCAAGAACAGTTCCAAGGCATGCAGCAAATGAGACTCAGTGCTCTTGGTTGGTCTGACACCCGACACAAAAGCTTCAAATGATGCTTCTTATCCAATTTCAGCTGAATCAGAATTTCCAGTGCAAAAACCCAACTGCAAACGAGCTGTCCGTTGTCGGACACAGTGCTGTCCAAATCTCATCCATCACCCATGCCCTCGCTGACTTACACAGGCTCCCCATCTCTTCAAACACTGTCTCACAGCGCCAGGGACCAGGATTCGATTCCTGGCTTGGGTCTGTGCAGAATCTGAGCGTTCTCACCGTGTCTGTTTTTTTTTTCCCCTGGGGCTGCCACAGTCAGAAAGATATGCAGGTTAGGTGGATTTGCTATGCTAAATATTGAATATGAACAGTATGCTTTCACTATATGGCAGGAAAGAATCAATACTTTTCACTGTATCCTAATATACGTAACAATAAATCAAATGCAGTATTAAGCCAATCTTTCTCTACACCTTAAATATGACAGTAACACTATACTCTGCACCGTCCTTTTCTCCTCTCCTATGTACTCTCTGAACGGTATGCTGTATCTTATAATGTGCAAGAAACAATACTTTCCACTGTATCCCAGTACATGTGACAATAATAAATCAAATCAGATCCTCCTGCATGGCTCAGGGTCCAGTTCTGTTCAGTGACGCTCCTGTGTTCTCACTGTATTAAAAGTGTGAACATGTTGCTTGGTAAATTGCGCAAGAGGGTGCCTCCAGTCACTCAGCCCCCCGCAACACGCTTCTTTCTGCCTTTGGTCACCTGATATCTCTGTCCTCGCGATGTCCCACTTTCCCTTGTCAGTTGGAAAGCGAAGTGACATGCCAGGCTGAATGAATGAATTCTGTGCTGCACTTTGATCCCTTTACTCGTATGTCTTAGCATGGAAGAAGCACTCTTTCTTTCTTCCAAAAAAGTCTCCTGTAATTTCTAAAAACCCAAGGGCCCTTGGACTTGGGAACACTGTGTGTCAGAAAGCAGGCACAGGACACCATTGCATAGGCCCCACGATTGCCCCACTCAGTCTCTCTACCTTGTTTTCCTCCTTTCCGACCCTCCCAGAATGGCCAGGAGTCGAGCCAAGTCGCCACCTATCTCCCAGTTGGCAACAGAACCGTTCCCGGGATATTTTAAACGAATCAGTCACACCGTTGGTCATCAGCGAGTGCCACAAAGGGTAAGAAAACTGCAACTCCCATCGTCATGAGACGTTGCCACGCGGTGACATCACATCCAGCATCGTGCCACCCACCCAATCAAATTCCAACCTTAAACTAAAGGGGAAAGTCAGGAGGACTCAATTGGCTAAGATTTTAGCAGCAGGATTGGTCAAATTAAACAGAAACTAGAAGCAGGAGGAGGCCATTTGGCCTTTTGAACTTGCTCCACCATTTACTATGATCATGGCTGATCATCAAATTCAATATCCTGATTTCTTCTTCCTGCCTCTGCCTGCACCATGTGACTTTAGCCCCAAGAGCTATATCTAATTTCTTCCTTTGGCCTCAACTACTTTCTGTGGGAGTGAATTCCACACATTCACCACCCTCTGGGTGAAGAAATTTCTCCTCACCTCAGTCCTAAAAGGTTTACCCCTTATCCTCAAACTATAACCCCTAGTTCTGGACTCCCCCCACCATCGGGAACATTCTTTCTGAATCTACCCTGTCTAACCCTGTTAGAATTTTATAAGTTTCTATCAGATCCCCTCTCACTCTTCTAAACTCCAGTCAATATAATCCTATTGGATTTAGTGACATTCCCCTGGGGCTCAAGTCCAGAGTCTGAGAGTTGGTAACCCTACCTTTAAGACATCTCTTAAATCCAATCTCTCTGACTGAACTTTTGGTCATCTGACTTGCAATCTCCTACAGCTCACTGTTACGTTTTGTTTGGTTAGGCTCCTGTGAAGCACCTTGGAACGTTTCATTCTGGTAAAGATGCTACTGAAGTGACTGTCCTGTCTTGTGCCAAACCCTTCTCTCAATGCACAAAAATAAAGGCAGCTGGATTAAGCAGTTCAAACCAAAATATTAACAATGCCATGCAGGTGGCACAGTGGGTTAGCACTGCTGCCTCACAGCACTAGGGACCCAGGTTCAGTTCCTGGCTTGGGTCGCTGTCTGTGTGGAGTTGCACGTTCTCCCTGTGTATGCGTGGGTTTCCTCTGGGTGCTCCGGTTTCTGTCCATAGTCTGAAAGACATGCTGGCATTGGCCGTGTTAAATTCTCCCTCAGTGTAACCCAAACAGGAGTGTGGCAACTCGGGGATTTTCACAGTAACTTCATTGCAGTGTTAATGTAAGCCTATTTGTGAAACTGATAAATAAACTAAAACAACTATCTGTGTGGGTTTCTCCTACAGTCTAAAGATATTTAAGTTAGGTGGATTGGCCATGTTAAATTGCCCCTTACTGTCCAAAGATGTGCAGGCAAAAGTCTTGAGGTTACATTCCAACTGACTCAAGAACAGCTTTATCCCTGCTGCCATCGGACTTTGCTTTGTCTGTATAACATGGAAGAAACCACACTTATTACTGTATACTAATACGTGTGACAAAACTAAATCAAATCACAAGGTTCGATGGATTGGCCATGCCTTAGTGTTCAAAGATGTGCAGGTTAGGTGGATTGGCCATACTAAATTGCCCCTTAGTGTCCAAAGATGTGCAGGTTAGGGTGGGTTGGCTAAATTGCCTGTTAACTGTTGGGGGCAAGCAGGGTAGATGAGGGTTATGGGGATAGGACCCAAGAGAGATTGTGGTTGGTGCAGATTCGATAAGCCAAATGGCCTCTTTCTGCACTGTAGGGATTCTGATGTGAACAAGTTAAATATACAACGGCAACTTTGGTTTGAGAATGTCGGAGGTGTGATCCTTTCATCTAAATGTGTATTCTGTCTCCTTGCCTGTCCCACTTGCATTGTTGGCTGGGGAGGGGGAGGTTGATGTTTGGTGACTGGCTGATGAAAGTGCTGATTTGTTCTCTCTCTCTGATGTTGCCTCCCCAGGCTACTTGCTGGAAGTTCTCGCTCTGTGTGTGTGTGGTGGGTGTGTCTGGGGTAACTGGTTCTGAATGAAGTGCTGATTGTTTTCTGTGTGACCTTTTCAGACTAATGCTCAGAGCTGTTGCTTTGTTGCAAGTTTAGGAGCCGTGAAAGGATTAAGCAAGTGACGGGCTACCAGAAGGGATCCAACGCCAAGCAAACAATCAGTGACCTGTTTCAGACGAGTCTTAAGTAGACGTCAATCCCGAGAGAGCCTCTTGTGTTTTTTTTTGAGTTCTCACCTAATCCTGGATCAGTGCAGAATGAATCCAGATAAGAAAGAGGGGGAAGGAGAGCAGTTTGCGTCAGCAATGTACACCTTGTGTAACTCCAAGTTAATTCTGGCCCATTTTGAAAATCTGACAACTTGTGATAGTGATTTAAAAAACCTCACTACTGGGCTCACCCTCTGTCTCTCTTTCTTTCTCGCCTCTTCCGGCCCTGTGAGATCTCTGCACTCCTCTAATTCTGGCCTCTTCTGCATCGCTGATTTTTATTGTTTCAACGCTTCACCATTCGCGGCCGTGCTTCTAGCTGTTCTGGAAATCGCTCCCTAAACCTACCCACCTCTCCTTGTTTAAGATGTTCTTTAAAAACCTAACTCTTGCAAACCTTTGGTCACTGGTTTGTGTCTCTGTCTTTGTGTCTATTTAATATCATTTGATTTATTATTGTCACATGTATTGGAGTACAGTGAAAAGTATTATTTCTTGCATGCTTTACAGATAAAACGTACCGTTCAAGAAGGAAAAGGCAGAGTGCAGAATGTAGTGTTACTGTCATAGCTAGGGCGTAGAGAAAGATCAGCTTAATATAAGGTAGATCCGTTCAAAGATCCGCTGACAGCAGGGAAGAAGCTGTTCAAGTCAGTTGGTACATGACCTCAGACTTGTACCTTTTTCCCGACAGAAGAAGGTGGAAGAAAGAATGTCTGGGGTTGTGGGGTCCTTAATTATGCTGCCCGCTTTTCTGAGGTAGCGGGATGTGTAGACAGAGTCAATGGATGGGAGGCTGGTTTGCATGATGGATTGGGCTACGTTTACGACCTTTTGTGGTTCCTTGCAGTCTTGGGCAGAGCAGGAGCCATACCAAGCTGTGATACAACCAGAAAGAATGATTTCTGTGGGACATCGGTAAAAGTTGGTGAGAGGCATAGCAGACGTGCCAAATTTCCTTAGTCTCCTGAGAAAGTAGAGGCCTTGGTGGGGCTTTCTTAACTATAGTGTCGGCATTGGGGGGGGAACCAGGACAGGTTGTTGGTGATCTGGACACCTAAAAACGTGGAGCTCTCGACCCTTTCTACTTCGTTCCCGTTGATGCAAATGATATGTTCTCCACTAGGCTTCCTGAAGAACTGTAGGGCATTTTTAGTTTGCTGATGATGTCAGATAAATGCAAACTCTTTCGTGACTGAGTTCTAGCGTGTCAGTGAATTTATCTCGCTCGCCGATGCAGACAGGAGCAGAACAGATGCTGAAATGTGACGACGAGAGGATTTTCACAGTAACTTCATTGCAGTGTTGATGTAAGCCCACTTGTGACATAGGAAATAAACTTTATCTCATAGAAGGAGGCTATTCAGCCCACGAAGTCTGTAGTGAGTCTCCGATAGAGCATCTTATCTGGCCTTATCCCTGTAGCCCCATGAAGTCTATGTAACTTTGGGCAATTTAGCAAGGCCAATCCACCTAACCCACACATCTTTGCAGCTGAGAATTGAACCTGGGTCCCTGGTGCTGTGAAGCAGCAGTGCTGACCACTGTACAATCAAACATTGATTGCAAAGTTCTGAGCCGTTTACTTGTGGCTCAAAAGTTATGTGCGGGGATGAGAGTGTTGGGCGAAATGGAAGCAAAGTCCTGGTGTATTTGATGAAGTCCCTTTGTTCTGTCTTGGAGGTAGTGTTGCGAGGTTCGATTAGCACCAAATAATATGCTCCTCCCCATTGCATTCAGAGAAATGGGCAGTAATTACCAGCCTTGCCAATACTGCCCATGCCCAAAGAGCCTCCTTAATACATTTACTTTGTACGACTTTGGCGTCTAGATGAAGTTTGAAGAGAGACATGCAACAAGAGTGACTCTGAGTAATGTAACCAGCCACATGGGTGGTCAGTGCAGACCAACGCTTGTTCTCCCTCCTTTATTCATGCTTGTGAAGTTGAGGATGGGTCATGTTTAGCTGGTGTGTGCGTGCTTTCTCACCAGTGTGACTCTGATCTTTGTTGCCTCCACCTTTCTGAGGTCTGAGTGTGCTGTTGCAGTCAATATTACCAATTATTCCACTCGGATCTGTTAAATGTGAATTGAAATGTGACCAGACTTGTCTTCTATCGTTTACTGGCAGTGTGCTTAGCTGAGCAAAGGATTGGGCTTTTTACCATTATGTGGACTGCCCCCCAGCAGTTGTTTGCACCTCATGGTTTTTTTTTTGACCCTATTTGTTGTCTTGTCTGAAGATGCTTGCTTTTACTACAGTAGTGTTGCACAACCATCTCATGGCTTAAGGATGTGACCACGTGCTTAGGCAGTGGGTACCCACAAGGGCCCTGGCTTGTCTTTTTATGGGGTATGTGGATTTTCCTTGTTCCAGGTCTATAACTTCTTTCCTGCTACATCGATGACTATTTTGGTGCCGCTTCGTGCTTCTCATCCAGACCTTAAAATTCATCAACTTTGCTTCCGCTTTCCACCCTCCGTCACCTTCACCTGGTCCATCTCAGACACTTCCCTTCCCTTCCTTGACCTTTCCGTCTCTCTTTCTGACAAACTATCTACCAGTACCTTACAGATGCTGCCAGACCCATTGAGATTTTCCAGTGTTTTCTCTTTTGGTGACCACCTATCTGACTAGGCATTCCAGCAATAGTACTGAAGACTTGTGCTCCAGAACTTACTGCGCCCCTAGCCAAACTCTTCCAGTACGGTTACAACACTGGCATCTATCTGACAGCGTGGAAAGTTGCCCAGTTATGTCCTGTACACACACAATCCAACTCGCCCAATCAGTCTACTCTTGATCATCAGGGGAAGGGGTCATCGACAGCACTATCAAACAGCACCTACTCAGCAATAACCTGCTCAGTGATGCCCAGTTTGTGTTCTGCCAGGGTCACTCAGCTCCTGACCTCATTACCTCAAACATGAACAAAAGAGCTGAATTCCAGAGGTGAGGTGAGAGTGACAGCCCTTAACATCAAGGCAGCATCTGACAGTGTGGCATCAAGGAGCCCTGGCAAAACTGGAATCGGTAGGGGGGGGGGCTTAACCGTCTGCTGGTTGAAGTCATGCCTGATACAAAGGAAGATGGTTGTAGTGGTTCGAGGTCAGTCATCTCCACTTCAGGACACCTCTGCAGGAGTTCCTCAGGGTTGGTGTCCGAGGGCTGGCCATCTTCAACTGCTTCATCAGTGACCTTCACTCTGTCATAACTAATCACGTGAGGGAGAAAGGGATAGAAGGAATACGGTGGCAGAGTGGTCAGCACGCTGCCTCGCAGCGTCAGGGACTCGGGTTCGATTCCCGGCTCATGTCACTGTCTGTGTGGAGTTTGCACATTCTCTCCGTGTCTGCGTGAGTTTCCTCCGGGTGCTCCAGTTTCCTCCCACAGTCTAAAGATGTGCAGGTTAGGGGGATTGCCCATGCTAAATTGCACCTTAGTGTCCAAAGGTCAAAGAACAAAGAAGATTACAGAGCAGGAACAGATCTTTCGGCCCTCCAAACCGTACACAGACCATGTTGCCTGACTTAAGTAAAACCCCCTACCCTATCAGATGTGCAGGTTAGGTGGATTGACCATACTAAATTGTCCCTTAGTCCCCTGACACTATCAGGGTAAATATGTGGCGCTGCAGGAATAAGGTCTAGGTGGGATTGTTGTCGGTGCACGCTCGATGAGCTGAATGACCTCCTCCTGTACTGTCGAGACTCTGTCATCTGTTGGTGGGTCAGATAAAGGGTGGGAGAAGGCTTGTGAGGAGCTTAAACATAAGATTTGGACCACTTAGGCCAAATAGCCTGTTCCTGTTCTGTAAATACATGAGTGCAGACAAAGGCTAGAGAAAAATTTTGATTTATTATTGTCACATGTATTGGGATACAGTGAAAAGTATTATTTCTTGCATGCTGTACAGACAAAACATACCATTCATAGAAAAGGAAAGAAGGCGCAGAATATAGCATTATAGTCACAGACAGGGTGCAGAGAAAGATCAGCTTAATATTTGATTTGATTTGATTTATTATTGTCACATGTATTGGGATACAGTGAAAAATATTATTTCTTGTGCACGATACAGCCAAAGCATACCATTCATAGAGTACATAGGGGAGAAGGAAAAGCGAGGATGTAGAATATAGTGTTACAGTAATAGCTAGGGTGTAGAGAAAGATCAACTTAATACAAGGTGGGTCTAGTCAGAAGTTTGACAGCAGCAGGGAAGAAGCTGTTCTTGAGTTGAAATGGTCCCCTGTCCAGCAGCACAGCGGTATTTGTGGGAGAAATGTAGTCATGGTGAAGAGTGGCTGCTGAGTGGGTTTTTTGATTGTTAATGTTGATGTGTAAAGTGCCTGAGGTTAATGTACAAGCCTGACTTTAGAGATGTCTGTAGTTGTTCAAAGCCGGATCAGGCTTACGTGAAAAGTGAAGCGTGCAATTCTGTTGTGATCGCTGACGGATCTGAAACGGAATTGGGATTGTCGCTGTACCCAGGACTGGGTGCCTGGGAGTAAGGAGGCTCAGTATAACACCGGCATCTCTACATCATGAGTAAGAAAGCTGCCAGAGCGGGCAGAGTTGCTGTTGAGCCAACTGTTAAAAGCGTGGGAGATGCCACTCTTGTGCACAATACACATTAAGATAAAATGTGTTATGTTTCCAAAATGTTTCTGTCCTCCCTTTGTTCCCATTCTTGTTGAATTGGGGAGGGGCTGCCAATTCTTGTCAAGAAACGTGGCCACCTTCATGGAGTTGGCACTGTTGCCATCTATTTAGCCCACCTTTTAATGTCTTATTCATACACGGGCATCGCTGGCTGGGCCAACATTTGTTGCTCTTGAACTGAGTGGCTTGCTAGGCCATTGCAGAGGGTATTTTAAGAATCAACCCCATTGCTGTGGCTCTGGAGTCACACGTAGGAATGTAATTGTTGATGACCTCGGATCTGTTGTAGTGTGACAAGCTGTAAGGATCAGCTGACCCAGTAACCCAATGACAGAATGATGTGATGATCAGCTGACTTGGTATCAATAAGAACCTGTTGGGAATTGTGGGAAACATGGAATGGCCCCAGGTGAGGCCTCAAGTTGGGAGTCATGAATTCCTGCAGTGCAGAAGGAGGCCATTTGGCCCATGTCTGCACTGACCACAATCCCGCCCAGGGCCTATCCCCATTCCCCATGTATTTATCCTTGCTAGTCCCATTGACACTAAGGGGCAATTTAGCATGGCCAATCCACCTTACCCACACATCTTTGGACTGGGAGGAGACCCACACAGAGACGGGGAGAACGTGCAGACTCCACATCGACGGTGACCCGAGACCGGGCATCGAACCGATCTTCAATGTGAGGCAGCAATGTTAACCGTTGTGCCGCACAATTTGCGGCAAGTGCTATCTGTTGTAGACTTTGTGAAATTTCTCTCTCTGCTCAGGCAACACTAAAACAAAAGCCCTGAGGAGTTTTGACTATCTGCAGAAAAATCAGTTTGATGAGTTCTTCACAGAATCAATGACCTTAAACTGAACCCGACCAGCTTTATAAATACTGTGCCTACACAGGTCAGAGGCTGGGAATCCTGCAGTGAGTAACTCACCTCCTGACTCTCCAAAGCCTGTCCACCATCTACAAGGCACAAGTCAGGAGTGTGATGGAATACTCCCCACTTGCCTGGATGGGTGCAGCTCCAACAACACTCAAGAAGCTCAACACCATCCAAGACAAAGCAGCCCTGCTTGATTGGCCCCTCCATCCACAAACATTCACTCCCTCCACCACCGACGCTCAGTAGTAGCAGTGTGTACCATCTACAAGGCTCCTCAGAAAGAACCTCCCAAACCTGTGACCTCTCCATTGGAAGGACAAGGGCAGTAGATAGCCACCTGGAGGCTCCCCTCTAAGCCACTCGCCATCCTGACTTGGAAATATATTGGCTTCATATGTCGCTGGGTCAAAATCCTGGAACCCCCCTCCCTAACAGCACTGTGGGTGTACCTACACCACATCAACTGCAGTGATTCAAGATGGCAGCTCACCACCACCTTCTGAAGGGGCAATTGGGGATGGGCAATAAATGCTGGTCTAACCAGTGATGCCCAAGGAAAATCAGAAAGAAATGTCCTTGTAGAAAACAGTGAGCTGTTGAGTGGCTTGCTCAGGCAGGTAAATCAGTCCTGGGACTGGACCAGGTGTGGTTGGCTGGTTTTTTTTTCCAAAGTCCAGTCATTTCCTCGTCTCCATTATGAATAGCAGATGTTTTATTCCAGATTTACTCAGCCCAAGATGCTGGGTTATCAGTGCGTTTATCCCTCTAACTACAGACATAACCAATTTCCCCCCCACCCCACAATATCCAAGGGTCAAGCGGGAAGTGGGTTGCCAACTTTGGGTGGATATTTTACTGGAAGCTTCTCCATCCATTTTTAAAAGCCCTACCACGGAACAAAGTCTTCATATCAGTTCCTTTGGCTTATCTTGTTTAAACAGAATTGACTGAGCTGCTTGCTTACGCTGGTGAGGTTGGTGAGTACACTTCCTCAAATTCCTGTCCAATTCTCATTCCCTAAAGTGCAAGATTTTCTCTCCTTTGTTTCTCCTGTGTACCCACCTCCATCCAGCGGGCTGAGTTAGGTGGAAGCTTCAGACAAAAACAAATTGCTGCCCCTCTTTTGACTAGTGTCATGGGATCCGTTTAAAAGGAGATTTGAGTTTACTAATTAGTGTCACAAGCAGGCTTACAGTAACACTGCAATGAAATTACTCTGGAAAATCCCCCAGTCACCACACTCCATCACTTGTTTGGGTACACTGAGGGAGAATTTAGCATGGCCAGTGCCCCTAACTGCATCTTTGGACACTAGGGAGCAATTTACCATGGCTAGGGTGGCATAGTGGTTAGCACTGCTAACTCAAGAGTACCAGGGACTCGGGTTCAGTTCCCGGCTCGGGTCACTGTCTGTCTGGAGTTTGCACATTCTCCCCTTGGTGTCAACATGGGTTAGCTCCAGGTACCCTCCAAACCTGCACCGACCATGCTGTCTGACTTAGCGAAAACCCCTTACCCTACTAGATGGTTAAGTGGAATGACAGTGTCAAGGAGACTAAGAGGCAATTTTGCACGATTAGGGTAAATACGTGTGGTTACGGGAATAAAGCTTGGGTGCAATTGTTGTCAGTGCAGGCTCGATGGGCCAAATGGCCTCCTCCTACACTGTAGGCACTCTAATGATTTTAAGAGTGCCTCCATTCTAGAAGTTCTCATTCTACTTTTCAAATGCCTCCGGCTGAACCCTGTAACCATCTCCTGTCCCACAATTCTCTGATTTCGCCCCCCCCCCCCCCCCCCCCCCAATTCTGACTACTTGAGTATCTGTGATTTTCATTTCTGCTTCCACTGCTGACTGTGCCTTCAACTGCCTAATGCATAGCACTGGAATTCACTCTCTAAACCCTTTTTAAAGTTCTTCCTTAAACCAAACTCTCTCTGTGAGCTTTGGTTGTGTGTCTTAACATCTCAATGTGGCTAGGTGTCAAAGTTTTGTCCTGATAAGCCTGCTGTGAAACACTTTGAGGTGTTTTACGATATTAAATGCACTATATAAATGCAGGTTTTCTTGAGTCTTGCTTTTGACTGGAATGTCACACGTCTTCAGTCAGAAGACCTTTGGCCTGAAGTGTTCAGTCGTATAAGCACACAAGGTTTGAGGTGTGGTTCATTGGGTTCAAGGGTCACTAGTTTGGCAAGCTGTGCACTTAACCTTTTGTTTACAGGCTGTGTAGCTGTGCCGAGAACCTGGCAGGAGCACTACTCCTGATCTCTGTAACTGGCCTGCCTGTCGCTTGGCTGCAGAGACGGGCTGACTTTTTCACAGCCTGGCCTTGAGCCATTCCGTTTCGAGCCTGGTAGCCAGGTTTTGTGGCCTCTTGGCTAACACTGAAGTACTTTGTACAGGGCGTACTGCATCTGATATGAGATGTGAGCGTTCCTACACAGTGAGTAGGAACTTACGCAAAGAAACAAGCTGAATGTTCGAGTATAAAGTGGCAGTGGATGTTTGCATTGTGTGTTTGTCCACTTTTTTCCTATATCTCAATGATGGATGTAAATTTATATTTCTATCCTTTTTCATTGGGGTGAAAGAGAAGAATGGTGTAATTATAGACTCCATTTCCAAAGCCTTGTCTGTCTGTCTGTCTCTGGAGAAAGCATCTTAGGGTGAGCAGTTTAGACGATATTGCTTGGTGTGCTGTGAACAGTTCGGTCTCCGCATTGATTGAAGGGCTATAGAGATACTGGGCAAACAGTGAGAAAGATCCAGCTGAATAATCCATACAATCCTTACAGTGCCGAAGGAGACCGTTCAGCCCATTGGGCCTGCACCGACCACAATCCCACCCAGGCTTTATCCCTATAATGCTGCTTATTTACCCTGCTAATTCTCCAGACACGAAGGGGCAATTTAGCATGGCCAGTCCACCCTAACCCACACATTTTGGCAATGAAAAATTGTCCCTTAGTGTCCAATCCACCTAACCTGTACATCTTTGGACACTAAGGGGGCAATTTAACACGACCAATCCACCTAACCTGCACATCCTATTTTATCATTTGTGTCACAAGTAGCCTTACATTTAACAGTGCAGTGACGTTACTGTGAAAATCCCCTAGTCACTACATTCCTGTTCGGATACACTGAGGGAGAATTTAGCACGGCCAATGCACCCTAACCAGTACGTCTTTTGGACCGTGGGAGGAAACCAGAGGAAACCAAGCCAGGAATTGAACCCGGGCCCCTGGCACTGTGAGGCAGCAGTGCTAACCACTGTGCCACCATGCTGTCCGTCACCAGATAGCAGAGCTAAGAACTAATATCGATCAGGAATCGGGTTACAGGTCTTGTCTCGAGAAAGGACAAATCTGAGGCTTTGATCAGAGATCTTCGAAATGATCGAGGTGTTTGAGAGGGTAGATGATGTCTCAAATTGTGGGCAAGATCAGACTATGGGGCCATTGATGTAAAGATGGTGATTCTATCAGGGAGTTCAGGAGGTGAAAGACCCAGCGACACAGTGGGTAGTGTCACTACCCCTCAGCCCCTAGCTCCAGGCATGAATCTTTCAAGATTTAAATTTTGGACACTGCTTCGAGTAGCACAAGAGAAAATTAATAGTCACATCTTTTTCAAAGTGTTTCTTGGCATTAGTTGGCTATTAAAACATTGGAATTGTTTGGGGGATGGGGCTATGTGATTAACAAATTTTGATTTTAATTCGTTATTGTCACGTGTATTGGAATACAGTGAAAAGTATTGTTTCTTGCACACTATACAGACAAAGCATACTGTTCATAGAGTACATAGGGGAGAAGGAAAGGAGAGAGTGCAGAATGTAGTGTTACAGTCACAGGGTGAAGAGAAAGATCAAGTTAATGCAAGGTAGGTCCATTCAAAAGTCCTGACAGCAACAGGAAGAAGCTGTTCTTGAGTTGGTTGGTACGTGACCTCAGACTTTTGTATCTTTTTCCCGACGGAAGAGAGAATGTCTGGGGTGCGTGGGGTTCTTGATTATGCTGTCCGCTTTTCCCCAAGGCAGCGGGAAGTGTAGACAGAGTCAATGGATGGGAGGCTGGTTTGCGTGATGGATTGGGCTACATTCACAACGTTTTGTAGTTCCTTGCGGTCTTGGTCAGAGCAGGAGCCCAGACCAAGCTGTGATACACCCAGAAAAAATGCTTTCACCAAATTGAAAGTCATCTAATTGGGTAAATAAGATTTTGGTTCACTTTCAAGCTAGCTATGTGTCACAAAGTTGCATCTGAGGTTACTGTTTCCATTTGAGGCATTGGAAGTGGGAGGTCATGTGATGAAACCTCCAGGAATTTGGCCAGATAGCCAGACTTGCCAAATCTGTTTGCGTAGAATTGGGTAGGAGTTTGGGGTGTTCCTGTCTGCCTAGGATAGGGACAGAATGGTTACACTGTTGTCTCTCAGTGCCAGGGACCCCGGTTCAATTCTGGCCTCAGGTCACTGTCTGTGTGGAGTCTGCACGTTCTTCCAATGTCTGCATGGGTTTCCTCCCACCGTCCAAAGATGTGTAGGTTCGGCGGATTGGCTATGCTAAGTTGCTCCTTAGTATCAGCGGGGTTACCAGGGTAAATACAAGGGGTTACAGGGATAGAGCTTAGGTAGAATTGTTGTCGGTGCAGACTCGATGGGCTGAACGGCCACCCTCTGTACTGCATGGATTCTATAATTCAATCCACCTAACCCGCACATCTTCAGAGTGTGGGAGGAAACCGGAACACCCTGAGGAAACGCAGGGAGAATATGCAGATTTTGCACAGACAGTCACCCAAGCCAGCAATGTTCAGGGAAGGAAATCTGCTGTCCATACCCGGTCTGGCCTGTTGTGGCTCCAGGTGATCTGGTTGACTCTTAAACTCGCTCAATCATTTCAGAGGGCAGTTAAGAGAAATTGGAAATGGGCAACTCGTGATGGCCTCGCCTGTGTCCCAGGAAAGAAGAAAACAAAAGTGAGAAACCTCATAGCAACACAGCATATTTAAATCAAACGCCCAGTGATTTTTTTTTTCAACAAGGAACTGAGAGTTCAGATACAGATCCAGCCATGGCCAAACAAAATGGTGGAACAGGTTAAAGGGCCTGTTCCAACCTTAGCAACCCCTGTTCAGTCTAGCAGCCGCCGCACTCTGTGCCGAGATGTGCTCGCGGGATCATCTGTAGCAACACGTGCAAGCAATCAGACACTGACAGTGCGCAAAATAAAAACCACACTCCCAGCGACCAGACAAAGACTTGCTTTATTCACTCTTGACCAGAAACACACAAAAAAACAAGATAAATGCCCTTCAGAAAAATTCCTTTGCGGCGCAAGCGAGGGTATACAAAGAGTTGCTGAGGCACTGTCAAGTTCTCACAGAACAGGGTTGGGCTAGAAAGCACACTGTTACAGCAACAGCTGAGAACAGCGGAGTCAGCAGTTCCCACAGCAACAGTGTTGGCTCGGAGTGCAGTCAGAAGCGAGGCAGCTGACATCCGCTTGCAAGAGGGGCAGGAGGAGTCCTTCCAAACTCGTTGCAGTCAACTGAGAGGCAGGGGAGAAGAAAACAAAGCACAAGCCAATGCTAAATTGTTTTATCCCTGCATCTCGCCTCCCCTGTAACACCTCATAAACCTGGGAAGGATGGTTTTATAGGCACTGCCAGTCCCTTTACTAGTATATCACAGAATTCTTACACTGCAGGAGGAGGCCATACGTATCTTTGCTAAATCGGGTGGCACAGTGGTTAGCATTGCTGGCACAAACCCCAAGAGGCCAACAGCGAAGTCGCACCTGCCTCACGGCACCAGGGTTCCATTCCCAGCTTGGGTCACTGTATGTGCGGAGTCTGCACATTCTCTCTGTGACTGTGGGTTTCTGCCTGGTGCTCTGGTTTCTTCCCACACTCCAGGGGAATTAGCAGGGTAAATATGTGAGACTACAGCGATAGGATGGCATTGTTGTCAGTGCAGGATTGATGGACTGAATGGCCGTCTTCTGCACTGTCAGGATTGTATGATTCTACTAAGTTGGGATCAGGAATCTTGCCAATCTTTGCATCCTCCTCCTTCCTCAGCTGAAGAACCAACAAATACCAAGGTCAATTCTGGGCGTCGACTCTTTTTTTTAAATAAAAGAAGATTGTGTGTGTGACGGAATTTTGTCACCAACCAGGACCACTTCACACTCAATAACCTGCTGTGTGCCTTTCATCTCCATGTCAGCACAGAATTTTGAATATCTTTACAGGAAAAAGTTCTTGGCAGGTACCTATTGTAAGGGTGTGCCTTGCAGCCCACCTTTACACTGTTCTTTGTGTTTTTTCTCCTTGAGGCAGCCGAGCTCCTTATTTGGGGCCCTGACTCATGCAAATTAACTTTGGTGCGCTTTATTCTTTGGGATTTTCTTAAGCTGGCTTTCCCAGACATGCGAGAGAATTGACAGCGTAGGCATGGAATGGGGTAGTGCCAATCAGGGCACCCTGTTCTGTGCCCAGTTGGATATCAGGGCAACAGTTTGTGAGGAGGTGAAGTGAGTACAAGTTGGCATTGTGGTGGGTTCTGGGTTGAGGGGAAAGAGATGCTGTTGCATGGATACCAATGTGTGTTGGAGGGGGCTGTGAATTATGGGAGCCAAGGTTGGCTCGGGACATGGATAGGGTGAGTAGCCAACGTCCTTTTCCCCCAAGGTAGGGGGGAGTCCAAAAGCAGAGGGCGTAGGTCAAAAATGAAAGGGTAAAGGGGACCCGAGGGGCAACGTTTTCACAGAGGATGCCCCCCCCCCCCCCCCCCCCCCCCCCGCCAATCAGAATCAACAATTCAGAAAATTGACACCACAGCCAGAGGGGGATGGAGAATCCTTCCAGTGGTACTGCTTCCAGGAAGGTTTAGCATTACTCTCGGTTGTTAAAATGTGTTTGAAGAGGATTCTGTTAGTTTTACTTTTCATTTATGGGACTTTTCATTTATGGCCAGATTAGCAGTTATTGCCTGTGCCTCTGGAGTCACGTGTAGGCCAGATCAGGGTAAGGACGGTAGATTTCTTTCCCTAAAGGGAACCAGGTGGGTTTTTCCAACAATGGTTTCATCAGTGGATTGTTAATTCCAGATTTTTTTATTACATTCTGCACGTTCTCCTTTCCTTCTCCCCAATGTATTCTATGAGCGGTAAGCTTTGTCTATCTAGTGCGCAAGAAACAATACTCTTTACTATGTCCCAATACATGTGACAATAAATCAAATCAAATATTAAGCTGATCTTTCTCTGCACCCTATCTGTAACTGTAACATATATTCTGCTCCCTCTGCTTTCCTCCCCCCCCCCGTACTGTGCACGGTATTAACGCACAAGAAACAATACTTTTCACTGTATCCCAATACATGTGGCAATAATAATTCAAATATTAAGGTGATCTTTCTCTATACCCTAGCTATGACTGTAACACTATATTCTGCATCTCTCCTCCTTCTCTCCTGTGGACCCTGCATGATATACTTTGTATCGTGTGCAAAAAGCAATACTTTTCACTGTATCCCTAACAAAATCAGATTACATGTGAGCTTGGATTGAGGGGAGGTTACGGTTCATTCCGATGCCGTGAAAGCCCGTGGGCTTACTATGTCAGAATTGACCAAAATTTAGGTTTCTCAACAGTTTCACCCCTGTTTTACACGTGAATTACAGACAATCGATTAACGTTCTACCTTTTGGGATATGCAAGGGGGAGAAATATACAAATATTGGGAATAAACAGCGAGTGAATCAGAATGTTGAGAGAGAGGAGAGATTGATGATTTGGATGGAAAGCTTTTATCAGACTTCAGTCAGTTCTGATAGTAATCCTCAATGTTTGCCCATCCTGGCCGCCACGTGTGGATGGGTCTCTGGTGTGTTTCCAGTATTTACGTATCATTTGCACCACGTTCTGCTCATCCATCACCCCTGTGTTCGCTAGTCTGCATTGACCCCCGAGCCACTGACGCTTTGTTTGCAGAATTCTCACTCTAGTGTTTGAATTCCTTCTGTGATCTGGCATCCCCACCTGCCACCTACTGTAACCACCTCCAGCTCCATGCCTCTGCATGCCTTGAATTCTGACCTGTTGTCCGTTGCCTCTCTTCCCTTTTGTCCGACCATTAATGACTTCAGTTGGCTTGGACTGGACTTCCCTCTTTCTTGAGGTGCGTACCTCCTTTGACCCAGCTTTGAGCACCCTCCCGCCCCCGCCCTTTCTGGTTCTGTCAACTTTTGTGATTTTTTTTCACTTTTCTGAAGTGCCTTGGGGCAAGTTTTAACTTTAATAAATCAAACTGTAATTATTATTGTCACGTATTGGGATACAGTGAAAGTATTGTTTCTTGTGCATTATGCAGACAAAGTATACAGCTCATAGAGAACATAGGGGAGAAGGAAAGGAGAGAATGCACAATATAATGTTACAGTTACATCGGATGTAGAGAAAGATCAGCTTAATATTTATTATTGTCACATGTATTGGGATACAGTGAAAAGTATTGTTTCTTGCGCACTATACAGACAGAACATACTGTTCATAGAGTACATAGGGGCGAAAGAAACAAGAGAGTGCAGAATGTAGTGTTACAGTCACAGGGTGTAGAGGAAGATCAGCTTAATATAAAGTAGGTCCTTTCAAAAGTCTGACAGCAGCAGGGAAGAAGCTGTTCTTGAGTCGGTTGGTACGTGACCTCAGACTTTTGAATCTTTTTCCTGATGGAGGAAGGTGGAAGAGAGAATGTCCGGGGTGTGTGGGGTCCTTAATTATGCCGGCTGCTTTTCCGAGGCAGCGGGAAGTGTAGACAGAGTCAGTGGATGGAAGGCTGGTTTGTGACGCACTGGACTTCGTTCACAATCCTTTAACTATTTAAGTATGAGGTGAGATTGAATAAACTAGGGTTGTTCACCCTGGAAAAATGGGGGTTGAGGGGCAACCTAATAGAAGTTTATAAAAGTTATGAAAGGCATAGATAGGGGGAATAGTTGGAAGCTTTTCCCCAGGTCAGAAATAACACAAACAAGGGATCATAAGCTCAAGGTAAGGAAGGGTAAGGTTAATACAGATATGCGGGGGGATGTTTTTTTACACACAGGGTGGCAGGGGCCTGGAATGTACTACCAAGCAAGGTGGTTGAGGCGGACACTCTGGGATCATTTAAGATTTACCTAGATAGCCACGTGAACAGACTGGGAATAGAGGGATACAAACAGTCTAGTTAAGAATACATGATGGGTGCAGGCTTGGAGGGGCAAAAGGCCTGTTCCTTGTGGTCTTGGGCAGAGCAGGAGCCCATACCAAGCTGTGGTACAACCAGAAAGAATGCTTTCTATGGTGCATCTGTAAAAGTTGGTAGGAGTCTGAGATTTGTATTAACGAAACTAACTTTTTGGGTAAGCATTTGTGGCCCATTCACTGTCATTGCTCTAAGAATTTCTTCTTTTTCAATGAATTCTGAGAGAGAGAGCTGCTTCAAGGCGCTTTGATTTTAGTCTGCAGCCTTTGGGAGATTTTAATCCTGGAAAAAAAAACTCCCTTCTTGTCATCTCTTTCACCATCTGATCTCCCTTTGCCCTGTAACCCCTCCCTTCACCTTTGCTCCCCTAACTGCACCCTTCCCCCTGCCAGCACACAGCAACCTCAATTCTAATTCAGCTAATTACATTTATCACCAGCCTCTTCCCTGGGCTTCGCCTGAAGTTTAAAGGCTGTCTCACAAACAATTCAGTGCCAGCCAGTCAGATGATGAAGAATGTGTTTGCTTTCCGTTTGTTCTTGAGGATGGCCAGTGTCTGGTGTGTGGGAGCAGGGCTGTTGACAGCAGAAGGTCACCTGATGAAATGCTTCCTACCCAATATGTCCTCCCCAAAGGACATGACCTCACTATGTTGGGGGTTTGATTCCCAGCCTCGGGTCACTGTCTGTGTGGAGTTTGTGTGTTCTCCCCGTGTCTGGGTGCTCCGGTTTCCTCCCACAGTCCAAAGATGTGTAGGTTAGGGTGGATTGGTCATGCTAAATAGCTCCTTTTAGTGTCGGGGGGACTAGCAGTATAAATATGTGGGATTACGACAATAGGGTTTGGGTCAGTTTGTTGTCACTGCAGAGTCGATGGGCTGAATGGCCTCCTGCACTATCACAACTCAGAGAGGGCTCACTGCTGAATGGAAAGGGCTCTGGCCAAAACCAGGGATCTTAGGTTAATCCCTCATCTGATGGATGGATCTGTGGAAAGGCAGCACTTTGGCTTACATTGTACACTAAAGGTTATGGAGTGTGCCTTGAACCTTCTTTCAGGTGAGCCATAGTTGACTGTACTCGTGATTTCTGCGCCTATTTTTTCCACTCGACATTTGTTTGCGTGGGATCATTAATGCGGAGAATCTATGGCACTGAAGGGGTTTGATAAGCATTGTATTTAATGTGGAACCTCCTAATTATAAACCTCTTAAACATCTAAGCAATAATCTACCACATGCTGTGCTCCTAAGCACCCGCGTCGAGCATCGTTGATATGAATTTTCCTGCTTGTGTTTTTGCCAGGGAGTGGAATATTTTCCCACTTGTCACACTGAGTGTTGGCACCAAGTAATCAAAGTCCCATCACCAGGCAGTGCGAGAGTCTTTGTAACTTCACATCTGAACATTATTCACTCTGGGCTTTTTTTCCCCCTTGACACCTGACATTCTGGTTTGCAATGATAATACTCGAATACAAGCGCAGGGATGTACTGCTGAGGCTGTACAAGGCTCTGGTCAGACTGCATTTGGAGTATTGTGAGCAGTTTTGGGCCGTGTGTCTAAAGATGATGACCTGGCCTTGGAGGGGGTCCAGAGGAGGTTCACAAGAATGATTCCAGGAATGAAAGACTTGATGTATGAGGAGTATTTGAGGACTCTGGGTCTGTGCTCGATGGAGTTTAGAAGGATGAGGGGTTTGCATTCAAACTTACAGAATACTAATCATAGAATCCCTACAATGCAGATAGAGGCCATTTGGCCCATCGCATCCACACCAATGACAATCTCATCCAGGCCCCAGCCCCATAACCCCACATATTTACCCCACTAATCCCTCTATCCTACACATCTGTGGATGTTAAGGGACAATTTAGCACGGCCAATCCACCTGACCTACACATCTTAGGACACTGAAAGGCCTGGATAAAGTGGACATGGGGAAAATGTTTCCATTAAAATTTTTAAAAGTTTGTTTATTAGTATCACGAATAGGCTTACATCAACACTGCAATGAAGTTACTGTGAAAACCCCCTAGTTGCCACACTCCTGTTTGGGCACACCAAGGGAGAATTTAGCATGGCCAGTGCACCCTCACCAGCACATCTCTCAGACTATGGGAGGAAACTGGAGCACCAGGAGGAAACCCACACAGACATGGGGAGAATGTGCAAAATCTTCCCGTACGGTGACCCAAGTCGGGAATCAAACCTAGGTCCATGATGCTGTGAGGCAGCAGTGCCAACCATTGTGCCACCGTGCTGTTGTTCCCAGTGTCTCCGAGGAATGGGATCCGAGGGCACCGCCTCAGAATAAAGGGAAGCTCCTTTAGAACTGTGAGGAGGAGTTTCTTCAGCCAGAGGGTGGTGAATCTGTGGAATTTATTGTCACGGAAGAGGCCGGGTCATTGAGTGTATTTAAGACAGATCAGCCCTTGATTGGTAAGGGGATCAAAGGTTACGGTAATAAATCAAATCCTGCCCAAACACTGGAAAATCCCTCCTGACGTCCATGATCCTTTTTGTGGTCTATGTATCGCCTACTATGATTCCTGTGGCAAATGTGACACAAGGATTCTGCCCATTAGCTTTGGTCTTCCCGTTATTTAGTTGGTGGAAATTCTGGCTCAACTTGTGGATTTTAATGGAACAAGCAGTTCAGAGACAGTGCAGGAGTTGAGATGTGATGTGTCTTCATACATCTTCTGTTTAAAGACAACAGGACAATATTTTGATTTTATTATTGTCACATGTTGGGATACAGTGAAAAGTATTGTTTCTTGTGCGCTATACAGACAAAGCATACCGTTCATAGAGCACATCAGGGAGAAGGAAAGGAGAGAGTGCAGAATGTAGTGTTACAGTCATAGCTAGGGTGTAGAAAAAGATCAGCTTAATGCAAGGCAGGTCCAGTCAAAAGTCTGACAGCAGCAGGGAAGAAGCTGTTCTTGAGTGGGTTGGTACATGACCTCAGACTTTTGTACCTTTTTCCCGATGGAAGAGAGAATGTCTGGGGTGCGTGGGGTCCTTGATTATGCCGGCTGCTTTTCTGAGGCAGCGGGAAGTGTAGACAGAGTCAATGGATGGGAGGTTGGTTTGTGTGATGGACTGGGCTTCGTTCACAATCCTTTGTAGTTTCTTGCGGTCTTGGTCAGAGCAGGAGTTATACTAAGCTGTGATACAACCAGAAAGAATGCTTTCTATGGTGATCTGTAAAAGTTGGTGAAAGTTGAAGCTGACACCCAAATTTCCTTAGTCTTCTGAGAAAGAAGAGGCATTGGTGGGGTTTTCTTAACTATAGTGTTGGCATGGGGGGAATCAGGACAGGTTGTTGGTGATCTGGACACCTAAAAAATTTGAAGCTCTCAACCCTTTCTACCTCATCCCTGTTGATGTAGACAGGCGTGTTCTCCACTCCGCTTCCTGAAGTCGATGACAATCTCCTTTGTTCTGCTGACATTGAGGGAGAGATTATTATTGCCCCAAGGTTAGTTAGTGTTCGTTAGAACTGGTACCGCCATCCAGATCAGTTATCGCAGAATAAATAAGATTCTAGTGTATCACCAGCAACATTTCTGCTTGCTGAAGCTGAGACTGGGTTGAGACATTCTGACCTAATTTCAACATAACACCTTTACAGTTATAAGCATGATATCATCTTTACCCATCTGGGCTGGCTTTGGTGAGAGAGAGCGGCACGATCTGCTCAACACAACAGCTTGCAATCTCAGATTAACAGGACCTTTTAACGCTCCTTGTGGCTGGGCTCTGGGGAGCTGCTATCTCCATATTCATACTGTGTAAATTTAAGCTCCTAGTGGTTAGCACTGCTTCTCAGCGCCAGGGACCCAGCTTCAATTCCTGGCTTGAGTCATTGTCTGTGTGGAGCCTGCACGTTCTCCGCGTATCTGTGTGGGTTTCCTCCCATAGTCTGAAAGACCTGGTAGTTAGGTGCATTGACCCGAACAGGCGCCGGCATGTGGCGGCTAAGGAATTTCGTAGTAACTTCATTGCAGTGTTAATGTAAGCCTTACTTGTGACTAATAAATAAACATTACTTTTTATTTTTACCAGGGCAACCTATACACCTGGGTGATGTGACTGAAACTGAATTTAATAGGCACAGCTCAGTAGTAACAGACGCTTGAGAAAACTAGAAGCAGTAGGAGGCCATTCGGCCCTTCAAGCCTACTCCACCATTCATCACGATCATGGCTGATCATCAAATTCAATATCCTGATTTGCCCCCTGCCGACTTCAATATCCCATGATCCCTTCAGTCCCAAGAGTGATATCTAATTTCTTCTTGAAATCTTACAATATTTTAGCACTTTGATTTGATTTATTATTGTCACACATATTGGGATACAGTGAAAATTGTTTCTTATGCACTATACAGACAAAACATACCATCCATAGAGTACATAGGAGAGAACGAAAGGAGAAAGTGCAGAATGTAGTGTTACAGTCACAGGGTGCAGAGAAAGATCAGTTTAATGTGAGGTAGGTCCATTCAAAAGTCTGACAGCAGCAGGGAAGAAGCTGTTCTTGAGTCGGTCGGTAAATGACAGCAGACTTTTGGATCTTTTTTCCCCAACGGAAGAAGGTGGAAGAGAGAATGTCCAGGGCAGGGACGGTTCTTGATTATGCTGGCTGCTTTTCCTGAGGCAGTGAAAAGTGTGGACAGAATCAGCCGATGGGAGACTGGTTTGCGTGATGGATTGGGCTTTGCTCGTGACACTTTGTAGTTTCTTGCAGTCTTCGGCAGAGCAGGAGCCCATACCAAGCTGTGATGCACTATAGAGAGCATCCTTTCTGGTTGTATCTGTAAAAGTTGGTGAGCTATAGCGGACATGCCAAATTTCCTTTAGTCTTCTGAGACTTTCTTAACTATAGTGTCGGCATGGGGGGACCAGGACAGGTTGTTGGTGATCTGGACACATAAAGGCTTGAAGCTCTTAACCATTCCTACTTTGCCCCATTGACAAAGACAAGGGTGTGTTCTCCACTATGCTTCCTGAAGTTGATGACAATTTCCTTCACTTTGTTGAAGTTGAGGGAGAGGTTATTGTCACTGCACCAGTTCACTACTTTCTGTGGGAGTGAATTCCACACACACCTCACTTTGGGTAAAGACATTTCTCTTCACCTCAGTCTGAAAAGAACAGAAAAGTTTAGCACAGGAGCAGGCACTTTGAACCTCCAAGCCTGAGCCAATTAACATTTAGTGATTGGTGTATTTGATCTTAGAGATTGCTTTGTCCCCCTCTCCCGCTTGGATTCACACTCCCAAATGGGACCTCCCTATTCTTTCCACTAAAATGTATCACACCCCACTTGGAATCACAAAATCCCTACAGTACGGGGGGCGGTGATTTGACCCATCGAGCGTGCACCGACGACAATCCCACTGAGGCCTTATCCCCGTAACTCTACATGTGTACCTGGCTAATCCTAATAAACCTAATACTCCCTCTCAGTCTACCAAACCAGCCGCTCGTCCGTTGACTCTGTCTACACTTCCCACTGCCTTGGAAAAGCAGTCAGTATAATTAAGGACCCACACACCTGGATATTCTCTCTTCCATCTTCTTTCGTCGGGAAAAAGATACACAAGTCTGAGGTCACGTACTGACCGACTCAAGAACAGCTTCTTCCCCGCTGCTGTCAGACTTTTGAATGGACTTACCTTGCATTAAGTTGTTCTTTCTCTACACCCTAGCTGTGACTGTAACACTACATTCTGCACTTTCTCCTTTCCTTCTCTATGAACAGTATGCTTTGTCTGAATAGCACGCAAGAAACAATACTTTTCACTGTATCCCAATACATGTGATAAATCAAATCAAAAGTTTGAGACCTGGAGTGCTCATGTGATCTTGCTGTAATTCAGAAACAATATGCAGCTCCTGTTTCTCTGCTCTTATTTTCTAAGCTCCTATTTATAAAATGCATGTGCATGTTTCAAGGGATGGGAAATATTATCAAAGGCTCCTTTGTTTATACGTGAATCTCCAAAATTCAAATGAAAATAATTTTTCGATCCTTTGCCCCATCCAGCCCACAATCTTGGTGTGGTAATTTCATTCATAAATATGTAGGTGCAGCAGGCAGTAAAGAAGGTATTTTGGCCTTTATTGTGAGAGGTTTCGTGTACAGGAGCAGGGATGTATTGTTGCAATTATACAGGGGCCTTAGTGAGGCCACACCTAGAGTATTGTGTGCAGTTTTAGTCTCCTTTTCCGAGGAAGGATGTTCTTGCTCTCGAGGGAGCGCAGCGAAGGTTTACCAGGCTGATTCCGGGGACACTGATGTATGAGGAGAGATTGACCAGGTTAGGATTGTTTTCACTGGAACTCAGACAAATGTAGGGGGATCTCAGAGAGATTTATAAAATTCTAACAGGACTAAACAGGGTAGATGCAGGGAGGATGTTCCCGATGGTGGGGGGGAATCCAGAACCAGGGGGGTCACAGTCTGAGGATTCGGGAATGGACCATTTTGGACGGAGATGAGGAGACGTTTCTTCACCCGGTGAGCCTGTGGACTTCATTCCCACAGGAAGGAGTTCACACCAAAACATTGAATGTATTCAGGAGGCGGCTGGATATAGCACTTGGGGTGAATGGGATCAAAGGTTATGGGGAGAAAGCAGGATTAGGCTATTGAGTTGGATGATCAGCTATGAATGGCGGAGCAGGTGCGAAGGACCGAATGGCCTTCTCATGCTCCTATCTTCCATGTTTCTAATCAATGATTACCGGAGGTCATTGCGCAGCAATAGGTGACTGAGATTGTGGGCAGGAAGGGGGAGAGGGAGTGTGGGAGGACGCATTAGGTGGGCCTAACCCTCCACAGTTGAGAGTCGCAAAAAAAGTGCTGGAGGGGACAGGCAGGCTTGTCACAACTTGAAATTGCGAATAGTAAAGGCTGCGTCTGGCTCTCATTTGGAGGATTGCCAGCTGAGAGGAGTGAGCAGTCTTCATGAGGCCCGGGGAATGGATTTGCATTGCTCAGCCCCTGCTCGGTCTCCTGGGGGTGAGGGGTGGTTGAGGCAGGCAGTGGAATCATTGGCTGTCTGCTTCTGTGTGGAGTTGGGGTGATGCACATAAACAGGAATCCTCCCACCACTGACGGACTCTGCCTGCTGACCTATATCTGTGCAGCAAGGCCTCGCGTCAATTCTGACCTCTTGCACAAGCCCCTCTCATCTTTATCCCACAATTAGTAGATGCCTGGACCCTAACCATCTTGAAATCCCCCTCCCTCATACCTCACTGCCCCCCTCCGCCCGGAAACCTCTTTTAAAAGCTTGCCCGAGCTTTTGATCTTTTAATGGGTGGGGCGGGGTTGGGGAGGGGGGTAGGGGGCTTCTCCAGTCTCCTGCCGATTTTTATTCACGTTGACCCCTCGCGATGGATAAATTCACTTTGCTCTGTTTTCACACTCGCTGCATTTTTCAAGCTTTTTGTTCACGTTTTCCCTTTCTGTCTGTCCCTCCCTCATGTTTTTCTTCCTTTTTCCTCCCCTTGTCTCTGAACACCCACTCCCTCTTTCACTATCACACTCCTACTCTTGCCTCTTCTTGCACCCTCTCCATGCCTCCACCTCCTGTCTCTCTCTGTCTGTCTCTGTCTCTCACTCGCTGTGTGTGTGTCTCACTTTCCTTGTCTGCGTGTGTCTGTCTCTGTGTTTGCACTGTGTGTGTGTGCCTCTCTCTCTCTCTCCTGCCTCTTGCTCTTGCTTTCTCTGTGTGTGTGTGTGTGTGTGTCTCTGTCTTTTTTGCTTGCTCTTGCTCTGTCTGCGTGTGTCTCTCTTGTGTGCTCTCTCTCTCTCTCTCTCTGTGTGTGTCTGTTTCTCTCTGTCTTGTACTCCCTCTCTCTGCCTGCGTGTATGTGTGTCTCTCTCGTTTGTTCCCCCACTGATTTTTCGCAAGATGTTGGCAATTATCCAGTGTGAGTGGTAGTGGACTTGCTGCTGAATTGATCAGTGTGGGGGTGGCTGTTGAGATTTACCGCTCGGATTTCATTCTGTCTGTTGCCTGCTCTCTGGCAATGATCGGCTGCAGAACCTTGCCTCTTTCAGTTCTACATTTTGTTTTTGTCCCTTGCGTGGGACTCTGAAACTCGCTGTTGACTGTGGTGCTGGCAGGCAACAAAGAGATTCCTGCTTTGTGACCCAGTGCTACCACTGGGTGCTTGCCAACTGTGCCACCAGGTTGCCCTGCCTGGAACGTGAATCTCAATCATGTAATGTGGTCATTCTGGGCATAAGTGGGCATTGCGTTGAGAGTAATTCACTGCCCCCCCACCCCCCCCCATACTCTTACCCATCAAAGAATCAATTAGTTTGGAATTTTCTATTGCCCACCAGCTGTGCCCTTCTGAGGCAGAGAGTGTTCCGGATTTCTGTCCCCTGCTACGTGAAGATGATTTCCCTGACGTCATAGTAAATGGAGAACCCTTAAGAGTATTGATAGGCAGAGGGATCTGGGTGTACAGGTACTCAGGTCACTGAAAGTGGCCACGCAGGTGGAGAAGGTAGTCAAGAAGGCATACAGCATGCTTGCCTTCATCGGCCGGGGCATTGAGTTTAAAAATTGGCAACTCGTGTTGCAGCTTTATAGAACCTTAGTTAAGCTGCACTTGGAATATAGTGTTCAATTCTGGTCACCTCACTACCAGAAGGATGTGGAGGCTTTGGAGAGGGTGCAGAAGAGATTTACCAGGATGTTGCCCTGGTATGGAGGGCATTAACAATGAGGAGAGATTGGAGAAACTTGGTTTGTTCTCACTGGAGCGATAGAAGTCTACAAGATTATGAGGGACATGGACAGAGTGGATAGTCAAAGCTTTTTCCCAGGGTGGAAGAGTCAATTACTAGGGGTTTGGGGGGTGGGGGGGTGGTGGGGACACAGGTACGAGGGGCAAGGTTTAAGGGAAATGTATAAGGCAAGATTTTTTCCACAGGGTGGTGGGTGCCTGGAACTCATTGCTGGGAAAGATAGTGGAAGCGGATACGATAGTGACTTTTAAGGGACGTCTGGATAAATCCATGACTAGGATGGGAATAGAGGGATATAGTCACTGGAAGGGTAGGGGGTTTAGTTCAGTCGGGCAGCGGGGTCATTGCAGGCTTGGAGGGGCTGAAGGGCCTGTGCTGTAATTTTCTTTGTTCTTTGTCACCCTTCAGCTTGCCTCTCATTTCAAGGTCATGCCTTCTGTCCGTTACTGACTCGTTCCTTGTCCATTCTTACCAGTGTGGAGTTGCTGTCAAAGCATCCCTATGGTGCAGAAGGAGGCTCTGACAGAGCATCTTTGCCAGGCCTCTCCTTGGTCCTATCTCTTTAACCCCACACCTTGGCCAATCCACCTAACCTGCACATCTTAGGACACTAAGGGATAATTTAGCATGTCCAAAGATGTGCAGGTTAGGTGGATTAGTCATGCTAAATTGCACTTTATTGCCCCAGGATGTGCCAGTTAGGCCATATTAAATTGCCCCTTGGTGTCCAATTCACCTAACCTGCAAATCTTTGGACACTATGGGACAATTTAGCATGGCCTAACCGGCACATCTTTGGAGTGTGGAGGAAACCCATGCAGACGTGAGGAGAATGTGTAGACTCTGCATAGACAGCCATCTGAGGCTGGAATTGAACCCAGGTCCCTGGCACTGTGAGGTAGCAGTGCTTACCACTGTGCCACCGTGCTGCCCACGGTAAACAGTCACCAGGGGGTGTTTGGTTTTGGGACTGTTCAGACTGTGGTATGCCCTGCAATGAAGTATACCGATCGCCTGTGTTTTGGCGCTAAAAGAGGAACCTGCTTCACGTAGGCTCCAAAGTTGCAATCCCGCAAGCTCGGCGCATGCCCGGCTCGAGGCCTACTCAATTTGGGTGCGTGAGAAATGGCTGCAGTGTTGACATTCTAAGGATGTTCTATCCACCCAGTGCTTCCTGGGCTGGTATGGAGAGCTCAGGCAAATCAGGAGACGTCTGGGGAACGTTTGTACTTTTGCGCCAATCTGAGCAGTTAAGTTTATCCCAGTTGTGTGCGGCATTTTAAAATAAAAAAGGCGCCTAATTATATTTCCTGACTTAAAATGGCTGTTACTCCTCAGTTGCCTCTCCACCTTGGATGGCTGGGATTGGAGTCGTTTTTCCAAAATTTTATTCGAGTCTAAAAGCTTCTCTTTTTTTCTTCTTTCAAGCGTTGAAGTGCTTTTGTAAGAATTGTGTGAAGACGAACCAAACTTGTGAGACGGACGGGGCGTGTCTGGCCTCCCTCTCGAGAATAGGGGGCGTTGAACACGAGATCAGAGTGTGTGTGTCCCCCCAAGACTTGGTTCTACCAATCTTCTGTCGGAGCAGTAAAGAGTATGTGACTACCATCTGCTGTTATAAAGACTTCTGCAACAACCTAGAGTTACCTCCTCCGGAAGGTAGGTACCAGGGAAGCTACCAAATAGTTTATTTCCCCTGCTTGCCCTCCCACCCTCTCCCAAGTCCAGGGTCTTGAGGACAATTTCAGTCTCGCCGCTGCCCCCTCTTGTTTGTTTTGCCCCTTCCGACCACTGCTAAACCCAGGCGTGAAGCTGGTAGCCTCTGATCTGCCTGTGTTATCATCCAGTGTTGGCCTAAAAGGGCTAGCCTTTCTTCTGTTGGCACCTCAGCCAGTTGGCCGTGGCCTTGTGCCAGCCTGCTTTTTGCCTCAACCGCACAGCTGGGCATGGGAGCTTTGCCAGTCCCTGGTGAGCAGGATTGGAGTGTGCCAATACCTGGAGGGCTGGGTTGTAAGAATGGCAGTGCCAACTTGAGTGTGTTGATGGAGACTGGCCTGTTGGCATTGCCACTGACTGCCAAAGGTCTGTGTGTCAGCAAGACGCACCTCATGGGTACCTTTGTATGTAAAGGCTGTCAATGTGCTGCCAATGGATTTTCCCATTCCTCCCTGGTCGAACTTTGACCTCTTAATGTGTCATAGCATAGAAAAGCCCCTTCAGCCCATTTAGCCAGCACCAACAACAATCCCACCCAGATCCTATTCCCATAACCCCATGTATTTACCCTGCTAATCCCCCTGACACTAAGGGACAATTTAGCATGGCCAATCCATCCTAACCTACACATCTTTGGACGCAGTGGGAATTTAGCATGGCCAATTAAGCAGCACCTTTATGGAGTGTAAGAGGAAACCGGAGCACCTGGAGAAAACCCACGCAGACATGGGGTGAACGTGCAAACTCCACACTGTCACCCGAGGCTGGAATTGAACCCGAGTCCGGAATTGAACCCGAGTCCCTGCTGCTGAGAGGCAGCAGTGCTGACCACTGTGTTGTCCTTGAATGTATCCTTGATGTTTTGAGGAGTGGGCCATTCAGCTCTCTTGAGCCTGTTGTGTCATTCAAGAACACCAGGGCGATGTAGTTGTGCCATCGGAACCCCCGTACCCCTTTCTTCCTTGTTTATTAGAACAGTCTATAAACTTGTCCTGGACTCTCCTCTGATCAAAGGAAATAGTTCCTCTTTCTACCCAGTCAACTCCTTTAATCTCCTAATAAACTTCTGTTATGTTGGCCAAACGAACACAAGCCTGGTCTGTGCAACTTCACCTCGTAGCTTAACCATTTTCACCTAGGTATCATTCTGGTGTACCGTAACCCTGCCAATATATTCTTCTGGAGGTGGGTTAATGGCCAAATGTAACAGTACAAAGAACAACACAGGAACAGGCCCCTCGGCCTTCCAAGCCTGCACCAATCACGTGTTCCTAACTAGACCATCCGTTTGTTTCCCTCTATTCCCAGTCTGTTCATGTGGCTATCTAGATGAGTCCTTAAGTGATCCTAGCGTGTCTGCCTCAACCACCTTGCTTGGTAGTACATTCCAGACCCTCACCACCCTCTCTCCCCGCATATCTGTATTGAACCTTGTCCCCCACTTACTTTGAACTTGTGACCCCTTGTGTTTGTCATTTCCGAAAAAGCTTCCAACTCTTCACCCTATCTATGCCCTTTATAATAAACTTCTATTAGATCGCCCCTCAACCTCCATCTTTCCAGGGAGAACAATCCCAGTTTATTCAATCTCACCTCATAGCTGATACCCTCCATACTAGGCAACATTCTGATAAAATCTTCTCTATACTCTCTCTAAAGCCCCCACGTCCTTCTGGTAGTGTGGCGACCAGAACTGGATGCAGCATTCCAAATGTGGCCTAACCAACGTTTTATACAGCTGCAACATCATGTGCCAACTTTTATACTCTATATGCCCTGTCCAATAAAGGCAAGCATGCCATTTACCTTCACCACCACCTCCACCGGTGTTGCCACCTTTAGGGATCTGTGGACTTGCACCCCCAGGTCCCTCTGTGTGTCTAAACTCCTGATGGTTCTGTCATTTATTGTATAGCTTCTCCCCCCTGCATTAGATCTACCAAAATGCATCACTTTGAATTTATCTGGATTAAGTTCCATCTGCCATTGCTCTGCCCAATTTTCCAGCCTATCTATATCCTGCTATATTCTCTGATAATGTTCATCACTATCCGCAACTCCGGCAATCTTTGTGTTGTCCGCAAACTTACTGATCACACCAGCTACATCATCTTCCAAATTATTTATATAATAGCAGAGGTCCCAGTACAGAGCCCGGTGGAACACCACTGGTCACAGACCTTCAACCGGGAAAAGACCCCTCCACTGCTACCCTCTGTCTTCTGTGGCCAAGCCAGTTCTGTAGCCATCTAGCTAGTTCACCTTTGATCCTATGAGATTTAACCTTTTTGCGCAGCCTGCCACGAGGGACCTTATTGAATGTTCTTTTGTTCTTGAGGTCCAACTCTTTCTCTGGCAACCCTCTTGTTCCTAACATGTATAAAATGCCTTGGGATTCTCCTTAATCCTGTCTGCCAAGGATATTTCATGACCCCTTTTTGCCCTAACTCCCTGTTTGAGTTTTGTTCTTCTTTCTCTGTATTCCTTCAGTGCTTCATTTGGGGGCTGGAAATCAATGTGCTGCTCAGTTAGACCTCACCCCAGGAGTCCAGTTTGCATCTGGAAAGGTATTGGCCTAGTGGTATTATCACTAGACTATTAATCCAGAAACTGGGGACCTGGGTTTGAATCCCACCACGGCAGATGGTGGAATTTGAATTCAATAAAAAAATATCTGGAACTAAGAATCTACTGATTCTTGGATGGCACAGTGGTTCGCTCTGCTGCCTGACAATGCCAGGGACCTGAGTTCAATTCCCTGCTTGCGTCACTGTCTGTATGGAGTCTGCACATTATTCCCGTATCTGTGTGGGTTTCCTCCGAATGCTCCAGTTTCCCCTCACAGTCCAAAAGGCGTGCTAGGTAGGTGGATTGGCCATGCTAAATTCTCCCTCAGTGTACCCGAACAGGAGTGTGGCGACTAGGAGATTTTCATAGTAACTTCATTGCAGTGTTAATGTAAGCCGACTTGTCTCTCAGACTAATTAAATATTCACAGACCAAAAGGTTAGGTGGATTAGCTGTGTTAAATTTCCCCTTAATATCAGGGGGTTTAGTGGGGTAAGTACGAGGGATTATGGGGATGAGTAACTGTGTGGAGTTTGCACGTTCTCCCTGTGTCTGCGTGGGTTTCCTCCGGGTGCTCCAGTTTTCTCCCACAGTCCAAAGATGTACAGATTAGGTGGATTGGCCATGGTAAATAGCCCACTAGTGTCAGGGGAATTAGCAGGACTTACATGGATGGGGCCTGGATGGGATTCTTGCTGTTGCAGGCTTGATGGGCCAAATGGCCTCCTGCACTATAGGGAATCAATGATTCTGCTCTGCGATGATCCCGAAACCATTATCAATTGTCAGGAAAAACCCATCTGCTTCACTAATGTCCTTTTAGGGAAGGAAATCTGCTGCCCTTACCTGGCCCAGCCTACTTGCGACTCCAGAGCCACAGCAATGTGGTTAACTCTCAACTGCCCTCTGAAATGGCCTAGCAAGCCACTCTGTTGTTGCCGGGAGCAACTAGGGATGGGCAATAAATACTAGCCAGCCAGCTGCTCCCATGTCCCATGAGTGAATTTAAAAAAAAAAAGTCCAGATGAGGAATTTGTTGGGTTTTGAGTCCGTTTTCCATTCCGAGTCTTGAGTGACCATGACTGTACAAGAAAAGTACACGCTGAATTTGGAAATCTGGCCAACAAAAACCAGGAAAAAGTATGGTGTTCAGGCATTCTGAGACATTTTATGGAGGCAGCTTCGAGAGAGCTTTGCTCTGCATCCAAGCCCTGTGGTTACATCGAACTCTCTGTGGGCTTTCATCGTAACACCGCTACAACGAGGTTCCGATAACTTCGTGCTATTGGTTTGCTGAGCCTGAACTGCATTTAGATCCAAGAAAATTCTTGCACACTCTTTAGATTGAGACATGAAATTGAGAGCTCCCGTGGCTTGTCTCAATGGTTCTGAGGGGTATGAATGCACTATTTTAAGGAGCGCTAATCCAGGGAAATGAGCTCCTGCTCTGGCCAACACTTTTTTTCCCCTCACTTAACGCTGCTGGAGAAATCTTAACTGTGCGCAAAATCACCATCTGTACCTGTTACTGCAAATGCCTTCACTGGCTGTGCTGCGGGAAGCCTGAAGAGGGGCCAGGCGCTAAATAAAGGCATCGTCTGTACCTGCACTGCAAAGGGACAGTACCTCCCTCCCCAATGCAAACTGGCCAGAACTGCGATAATCTGCAAGGCACCTGCTGCAAAGCTTGATGGGAATTTTTTTATTGTTTCCTGGGCCAAGATTTGGGAGACCAATCTGGTTTCTGACAGTAGGGAATAACAAACTTGTCTCTCTGCGGACTTTGCAGGTGGTTGCCATGGAGTCAGGGCGTTAGAAGTTTATCTCCCATGTTCTGCTTGCTTTGCTTGCCTCTCGCCTTACGGATGCCAATGTGCTGTGGTGTTCGGATGAGGGTGTTGGTAAGGGGGCCCTTAGCGGACTGGGGTACAGCAGTTCTGAGGAGGAGGCGCTGACAGTACCAGGCCCTGCTGATGATCTTTGGTGAACATGCATTACTGCTCCCTCCTTGGCCTTTTTAGCCCGTTGCTTGCTTTAACAGCTGTGTGGAGTAGGGACAGCAAGGCAATGTGGATGCAAAAGCGCCATTTCCTCCTCTATTCAGTTGGATCTGAATTGAAGCTCTTTTGCCGTGATGCGTCTGGGCCTGTGTTGTGCTGTACACGCGCAAACGCCAAGCTGCCCGCATTGAAGGAATGTTGAGAGCTGCCTCCCTGTGGGTGTTTCTTTCCCCACAACAACTAAAGCTTCTCCAAGTCACAGGTCTCCAATTCTTGTACGTTGCAATGGTTAAAGTTTTTGTTATTGGTGTCACAAATAGACTAACATGAAGTTACTGTGAAAATCCCCAAGTGCCACACTGAGGCAGAATTTAGTATGGCCAATCCACCTAATGTGCATGTCTTTTGGACTGTGGGAGGGAACCAGAGCACCTGGAGGAAACCCACGCAGACACAGGGAGAATGTGCAAACTCCACACAGTGACCCAAGCCGGGAATTGAACCCGGGGCCCTGGCGCTGTGAAGCAACAATGCTAACCACCGTTCCTCAGTTGCTGACCCTCGACTGTGGGCCTTTCTCAGCGGGTTTTGAAGGACAGGCACGCTGCCCTGCCTACACTTGGGCCACCCTTGAAACCGTCTCATCTCGAGAGGGGTAAGTAAGTGGACTCAGCTCCACATTCCTCTGCAACTTGTGTTTCTTGTAAATGAAGTGCTTTCCACCTCTCTTTCTCCTGATGGCAATACCTCAAGGTTCCTTAGTGCGATCCTTAGTGTGTTCCGAGAATGTCTGCGGCCTACTCCATTTTGGACAGCATCGCAGTCCAACCCTGGGCACTTGCCTGCTTGAAGTCGCTAGCAAGTGGCCCTATTGGGCGTGAGTGTTTCCTACTTGCCCAAGCAAGTTTGGCAAACTCTCTCTCCAGTTGGGCCAGATTCTGGATGCTGAAAACTGTTTGCACTGGGGCAGCTTTCTTAAAAAAAAATAGCCTGATTGGCACTCTGAACATTTGAGTGATTTCTGTTTTTAAAAAGTGCAATTTAACTCTGGTCTCCATGACAGCTGCCTCAATAGGCCGGAAAAGCCTTCGGAGTAGGCCGCGCAGCAGACTTCCCATGTCAACATGGGAGATTGGCACAATGGGACGGACTAAGTGACAATATAAGAAGGCCTTTTGTTGATTCTCAACTTGCCTCAGAGAGAAACCGAGTGAGGAAAAATGGCCCATTTTGAAGATTAATGACTTGAGTGGCCATTTTCTATTCATTTTGTTTTAAACATTTGATTGGATTAATGGACTTCTTTTTCTTTCCTCTCCCCCTCCCACATCAGGTCCAAAAGATGATGTGTTTGACGGTTGGGGCCCTGTGGAACTGGCGGCGGTGATTGCTGGGCCGGTGTTTCTCCTGTGTGTCATACTGATGGTGACTGTGTTCCTGTGCCATTACCACCACCAGCGGGCCTACCATGATCGTAACCAGCTGGACATGGAGGAGCCATCTTGTGACCACATGTACATCTCTGAGGGGAAGTCGCTGAAGGACCTGATGTTTGATATGACTACCTCAGGATCCGGATCTGGTAAGGAGAGGCCAGGGGAGCAGTCGGGGTATGGCTAACTGAACCACTTGATCAAATCTCATGGGATTTAGGTATTCCCTTTCATCTTCACCATTGGTTTGATTAAACAAAGGTGCAATTGTAGGTGCCGTCACTGGAGTGTAACTCATTCCACCCACCTTGTTGCCTCCTGAAGTTACTCGCTCGTACGGTTAATCTGTTGCCTGTCAAAAGAGGTGCAGCAACCTGTGTGCTCACATCCCTGGACACTAAGAGGCAATTTAACGTGGCCAATCCATCTAATCCACACGTCTCTTGGAGTGTGGGAGGGAACCCGTGCAGACACGGGGAGAATGTCACCCAAGGGCCAAATCAAACCCGGGTCCCTAGTGCTGTGAGGCAGCAGTGCCAACTACTGTCACCGTGCCTGCTTTGTCTCAGTTCACATTAGTGAGCCCTTGTTGTGGGCAATTTGGCAGAGTCTTTCCTGATGCCTGCTGCTGCCAACGGCCTTGAGTAGTAATGCCCACGTGCCATGGTTGCTAGCTTAATTTGACAGAATGGTCACCTGTTGCTCACTCCAAGGTTGGCGACGTGTTGTGTGCAGAGATTAATGGGGGATGGTTGTTCTTCTCGTAGGCTTGCCGCTGTTTGTGCAACGGACCATCGCGAGGACCATTGTCCTTCAGGAGATAATCGGCAAAGGCCGCTTTGGGGAAGTGTGGCGAGGAAAATGGAGGGGCGGCGACATCGCTGTGAAGATCTTCTCCTCTCGAGAAGAACGCTCGTGGTTCAGGGAGGCAGAGATCTACCAGACGGTCATGCTGCGTCACGAGAATATTTTGGGGTTCATCGCTGCGGACAATAAAGGTATGACGACCCTGATTTTTCCCTTTTGGTTTGCGTTACGTTGGCGATGGGTGAGTGTGAGGTGCATCTGTGCCCTGAGATTAGTGCTCCTGGAGCCCTCTGCCTGATTTGGGTGGGGGGATTCAGGTCCTTGCATCAAGAGCTGCGATGGACAGAATGGTCATCTTGTGTTATCTTGGCCTCCCATCGGTTGATGCAATTGTCAAAAGTAAAAGAGTCCAGTCCCCGGCACGGCGACTCCTTTCCGGCTCTCTGGAGCACCAAGATAAAATGAGCTGTCATTCGAAGACTCCTGAGGATGTTGTCCAGGCCTGAGTTACAGAGGCAGCACAGTGGTTGGCACTGCTACCTCACAGTGTCAGAAACCTGGGTTCGATTCCCAGCTTGGGTCACTGTCTGTGCGGAGTCTGCGTGGGTTTCCTCCCACAGTCTCAAAGACATGCTGGTTGCATAGGTTGTCAATGCCAAATTGTCCCTTAGTGTCCAAAAATGTGCAGGTTTGGGAGATGAGCAGGTGGGGATACAGGGATAGGGCAGAGGGGTGGGCCTGGGTAAGGTGCTGTGTTGAAGAGCCAGTGTAGACTTGATGGGCTGAATGGCCTCCTGCATTGTTGGGATTTGCTGATGAAAGGGGAAGAGAGCTCTTTAGGTGGGCAATTGGTAGTTATTATGGTGCTTGAAGGAGGTCATTCAGCCCATCATGGCTGCACTGGAGTTTTCTCGAGCTCTGGAGAAAGGCGCACAGTGAAAATCGAGAGGCCTCAGTGTTTGGTTTAAGAGCTATGGGGAGGAGAGAATAAGCAGTCCGGTGGGACGAGGCTCGCTGAAATATGTGTTTTCTCCTTCTTTCTCTTTCCCCTGCCGTGTCAGATAACGGGACGTGGACACAGCTATGGTTAGTGTCAGACTACCATGAGCACGGCTCCCTCTTTGACTACCTGAACAGATACACGGTCACGGTCGAAGGGTTGATCAAGCTGGCACTCTCGGCAGTCAGCGGCTTGGCACACCTGCACATGGAGATCGTGGGCACTCAGGGTAAGTCCCGGCTGCTCCCTGGTTAAGAGTTTTGTGCGTGCAGGCCTGTGTGTGTGTCGGCTGTGGGAATGTGGTGAAGGTACTTCACAACACCCGTGTTCAGCGATGAGTCAAAATGGCCCATCCCGAAAAAGTCGCTGTTTCTATCTGGACTCTGGAAACTTCCGTCAGGTGGTTCGAGATGTTTGCGAGCTTGGTGGCAGAGCCCTCTCCCCTCGCAGCCAATGGAAACCCCAGGACAGGAGCAGGGGCCTGAGACCGCGCCATTGGGTGAAAAGAGTTGGGGGCAGGGGCTGGAATACAACAACAACTTAAATACTTAATCACCTTTTAGTGTGGGAATATTTCCACTTTGCGGGTGGGGAATCGGGGCAGCGTATGACACCAAGTTACAGGGCAGAACAGATGAGGAATTGGAGCAGGAACACCCAGAGGCACTGGTGCTGGAGCAGGAAGTCCTGACTGCACGCTAGTGTGTTTAGTGCAGAGTCTGAGAGGCTGACAACCCATGTGTAAAAACCCTCCGTCCCTGGTCAGCTATCTCTGTAACCCACTCCAGTCCTTCTACACCCCCTCCCTATCTCTATAACCACCTCCAGTCCCCCCTACACACCCTATCTTTGTAACTTCCTTCAGCCCCCTACACCCCTCTCAGCTTGAGTCACTGTCTGTCTGGAGTCTGCACATTCTCCCCATGTCTGCGTGGGTTTCCTCTGGGTGCTCCGGTTTCCTCCCGCAGTCCAAAGACATGTGGGTTAGGTTGATTGGCTGGGCTCAATTGCCCCTTTGTGGCAGGGTAAATATGTGGGGTTATGGGGGTAGGGTCTGGGTGAGATGGTTGTTAGTGGAGACTCGATGGGCTGAATGGCAGATCTTGCACTGTAGCGATTCTGTGAAATGCAAGTTTTCCTGTAAACAGAAACAAGCTCCTTGAGTGAGTATCGCTGATCGTAGCAGGAGCTTGACAGGAAGTGGAGGGAGGAGCTGGAACGCGCTGTGTAACCTGCTGGCTGAGATGAATCTCTATCTGTACTGGGTATGCTGTCTCCATTCCTCGGGTGGGAGATGAGATCGGTGGGTCGCCTTGCCTGGACACTGGCCCTCTCTCAGGGTGTCTCCCTCGGTTTGTGAATCACCCACATGATTAGACAGCGACGGGACGATAAAGTGCCAGGAAAGTCCCTCTTGAAGGAGGGTCCCAATCTCGCGAGCGTCGATCTGAGTGAGGTCACGAGAGGTCATACCAGCCCAGGTTTTGGTGATTAATAGTCGAACCTGATGAGCAACTCGCCATACACAGATTTAACATTGCTGTAAATCAGGGGATTAAATTCTCTCTTTCGTTCCTTCCCCCTCCTGCACAGACATGTGATTACACAACAGGAAAGCATTAATGTGCTTAAGCTTCTTTACTCAGGGCAGCTAAAGTTTACTTATTAGTCACAAGTAGGCTGACATTAACACTGCAATGAAGTTACTGTGAAATTCCCCAGTCGCCACACTCCTGTTCGGGTTACACTGAGGGAGAATTTAGCACGGCCAACGCACCCTAACCTACAGGTCTTTCAGACTGTGGGAGGAAACCGGAGCACCTGGAGGAAACCCACGCAGACACAGGGAGAATGTGTAATCTCCACACAGTAACCCAAGCCGGGAATCGAACCCGGGACCCTGGCACTGTGAGGCAGCAGTGCTAACCCACTCTGACACTCTATGCTCCACTTGAGCCTCTTCCTACCTCCCTCATTCCATTCTGTCAAGTTATTCTCATGCATTTCTCTAGCTTTCCCTCAAAAAGCTTTGCCAATTGGTAGCAAGTTCCACATTCTGAGGTGGCACAGTGATTAGCACTGCTGCCTCAACGCCAGGAACCTGGGTTCAACTCCCAGCCTTGGGTCACTGTCTGTGTGGAGTCTGTACATTCTCCCTGCGTCTGCATGGGTTTCCTCTGGGTGCTCTGGTTTCCCCTCACAGTCCAGAAGACCATGTTGGTTAGTTGGATTTGCTGTGCTAAATTCTCCTCAATACCCAAACAATAGTGTAGCAATTAGGCGATTTTCACAGTAACTCCATTGCAGTGTTAATGTAAGCCTATTCATGACACTAATAAATACACTTCACTAATAAACACTACACAGATGTGTTGGACTGAGTGGCCTGAATCTGTGCTGTTGGTTCTAAGCCCCGCACTGTTGTTATCGTGCAAACGCTTAGTCCCCACCCACTGCAGTCCGTATAGTGTAGGTACACCCACAGTGCTGTTAGGGAGGGAGTTCCGGGATTGTTGTTGGACATCAGTCAGTCCATGTGATGTAGGTACACCCACAGTGCTGTTAGGGAGGGAGTTCCAGGATTGTTATTGGACATCAGTCAGTCTGTGTGGTGTAGGTACATCCACAGTGCTGTTAGGGAGGGAGTTCCAGGATTTTGACCTAGTGACAGTGAAGGAACGGCCGATATATTTCCAAGTCAGGATGGTGAGTGACTTGGAGGGGAACTTGCAGGTGGTGGTGTTCCCAGGTATCTGCTCCCTTGTCCATCTAGATGGAAGTGGTGGTGGGTTTGGAAGGTGCTGTCTAAGGAGCCTTGGTGAGTTGCTGCAGTGCATCTTGTTGATGGTACACACTGCTGCTACTGAGCGTCGGTGGTGGAGGGAGTGAATGTTTGTGGAGGGGGTTCCATTCAAACGGGGCTGCTTTGTCCTGGATGGTGTTGAGCTTCTTGAGTGTTGTTGGAGCTGCACCCATCCAGGCAAGTGGGGAGTATTCCATCACACTCCTGACTTGTACCTTGTTGATGGTGGTTAAGGGTTAACAATGGATATAAATGGTGGGCAGTCTTTTGGTGGGGGAAGTCAGTAACTCATCTGCAGAGTTCCCAGCCTCTGACCAGCTCCTATTGCTGCGGCATTTATATGGCTGGGCTCCGGTTCAGTTTAATGTCATCGATTTTTATTTCCTGCAAAACTCCTCGGGGCGTGTCAGCTGAGCTGAGAGAGAGAGGGAAATTTCTGAGCACATAGCAGGGCTGAATGATGTACGGGAGAAAATGGTCCTAAAGCCACGGTGGAGAGTGAGCATCTGTTTTCCCCCACCCCACTTTCTTCCCCTGCTCCGCACCTGAAGAGAGCGATTGCTCAGTAATAACTCCTGAGGTGTATTTCCTTCCCAAAACACACACAGATCCTCTTTCACACAGGATGCTCTGTTAATGCATTTGCTGTTTGATCACCGCAAAAGCTGTTTTAAAAGCTTTTGCCTTTGTTGCCATCAGCAGTCAGTGTCCCATCGACTGGTGTCAAAAGGTTTTGGTGCCAAAGACAAATGTCTGACTTCCTCTGGAGCCAGTCTGTTGGCTTTGAACTTGGATTTTTATAGCCAGTAAGTGGGTGTTTCTCGCAGCTCCTGGCATTTTCCGTTTTAACTAGTGCTACACTGCAGGCAGAGTGAAGGGAGGGAGGAGAAAATTGCGGGGGTGGGTAGGGGTTGTTAAGCTGATTATCCCCTCAGCAGCTACAACACACGTTGGTATAGCACCTTTCATTGCACGGAAGCATTGCTTCACAGGAGTGGTCATCCCCAAAACTGGACTCTAGCCTACGAGATGTTGGGACCAAAGTGCTGGATTGTAAGGACGATGCCATGCTAAATTGACCCTTAGTATCAGGGGAATTAGTGTCACGGGGTAAATACGTGAGGTGATGGGAATACATTAGGAATACGTTCCTGCGTGGGATTATAGCCTCTGGGCTCGATGGGCCGAACAGCCGTCTCCTGCACTGATTTGAATGTTGCCTTGTGTCTTTTCAGGTAAGCCTGGCATCGCCCATCGAGACTTGAAATCCAAAAATATCTTGGTGAAGAAGAACGGCACGTGTGCGATTGCTGACCTGGGACTGGCTGTCCGGCATGATTCGCTAACTGACACCATCGACATAGCACCCAATCAGAGAGTGGGCACTAAACGGTACCAATTCAACTCTGTTCATCCCCTCTGTGTGAACTTTGCCCACTGACGAATTGCAAAACATCCCGTTCCCCGTCTTATATTTTAATATTGGGGAGGGGGCGGGCTGGGGGGAAGGGGCAGTGGAGAAGACCTTTTACTGGTGATAGGAACTGCATTGGGCACTACATGTTGCCGTGGTAACTCCTTCGTAGGCAGGACAAAATGGATGGGGCGGTGAGCTATACAAACTAGAAGCGGGAGGAGGCCATTTGGCCCTTTTTGAGCCTAGTACTCCATTCATTATAATCATGGCTGATGATTAAATTCAATATCCTGATTTCAAACCCCCCCCCCCCCCCCCCCCCCAAATCCCTTGAGCCTCGAGAGCAATATCTAATTTCCTCCTGAAATCTCACAGCGTTTTGACTTCAACTACTTTCTGGTGTTGAGAGTTCTTACTGTGTTTACCCCAGTCCAACACCGGCATCTCCACTTCATGGAGGGTATAAAGCCAACGTTTTGCGTTTGGATGACCCTTCATTACTCTGGCAAAGGGTCATCCAGACTCTGTTGGCTCTATTCTCTCCCCACAGATGCCATCAGACCTGCTGAGATTTTCCAGCATTTTCTGTTTTTATTTCAGATTTCAGCATCCACAGTATTTTACTCTGATCCATACAGTCTCTGCAGGTTAAAAGGGAAGTAATGTCTCTGCGTATCAGAGCACTGGAGAATTTATACGGATGATTTACTGGAATACTAAACCCAACTTGTTTAAGGTTTTATTTGTGTCACAAGTAGGCTTACGTTAACACTATAATGAAGTTACTGAGTGTTGCCACACTCCTGCTCGGGTTACACCGAGGGAGAATTTAGCATGGCCACTCCACCCTAACCTGCACGTTTTTTGGACTGTGGGAGGAAACCCACACAGACAAAGGGAGAATGTGCAGTCTCCAGAGTGTCACCCGAGGTCGGAATTGAACCCAGGTCCCTGGTGCTGTGAGGCAGCAGTGCTAACGACTGTGCCACCTGCACCGTCCTATCTTTTTAACTGGAGAAAAGAGCCGCACTCTGCCCTTTCCCAAAGAATGTGATGACCCTGCCCTCGCTGCAAAAGGACATTGAAATGAGAGAGGCGCAATGCGGGTAAGAGTTGCTTCCAGTGCTTTGTGTAGCCTTCCCCACGAGGCTTATTGTTCTGACATTTTTGGAAGGTCGACGGTTTTTAATTTGATATTTGCTTCTCTTTGGCTGTAATTTTTGTGTATTGTATCATTGCATTGACCAGCTGCCTCTGTGTTCTCTTTGAAGGTACATGGCCCCCGAAGTACTGGATGAGACAATCAATATGCAACACTTCGATTCCTTCAAGTGCGCTGACATTTATGCTCTCGGCCTGGTGTACTGGGAGATTGCCCGCAGGTGCTCCGCAGGAGGTACTGAACTTTTGATTTGATTTCTTATTGGCATATGTATTGGGATATAGTGAAAAGTATTGTTTTGTGCATTATTGTCCCTTCTGTTCATAGAGAAGGAGAATGTAAAACTATAGCTATGATAGTGCAGACTAGGGTGTAGAGAAAGATCAGCTTAATGCAAGATAAGTCCGTTCAAAAGTTTGATAGCAGCAGGAAGAAGCTATTCTTGAGTTGATCAGTACGTGACCTCAGACTTTTGTCTTTTTCCCAATGGAAGAAGGTGGAAGAGAGAACGTCTGGGGTCCGTGGGGTCCTTGATTATGCTGACTGCTTTTCCGAGGCAGCAGGAAGTGTAGACAGAGTCAATGGATGGGAGGCTGGTTTGTGTGATGGATTGAGCTACATTCATAACCTTTTGTAGTTCCTTGCGCTCTTGGGCAGAGCAGGAGCCCAGACCAAGCTGTGATACAACCAGAAAGAATGCTTTCTATGGGGCATCTGTAAAAGTTGGTGAGAGTCATAGCGGACATGCCAAATTTCCTTAGTCTTCTAAGAAAGTAGAGGCATTGGTGGGGCTTTCTTAACTATAGTGTCAGCGTTGGGGGGGGGAACCAGGAGAGGTTGTTGGTGATCTGGACACCTAGAAACTTGAAGTTCTCGATCATTTCTGTCTCATCCCTGTTGATGAGATAGGGACATGTTCTCCACTAGGCTTCCTGAAGCCGATGCTTATCTCAGCGATAGGCTTATAGGTAGATGTCATGGCACAAGTTTAGCATTATTAGCAGCGTTAAAGAATAAAGGAGGTGAATGCTCCCTTTGTCTTATGTCCATGACATCTTTATTGGGCTGGTTTAACTCAGTTGGCTGGATGACTTGGTTTGTAGAATCCCTACAGTGTAGGAGGAGGCCATTCAGCCCATTGAGCCTGCACTGACAACATGCTGTGTTGCTCTTTGTTCTTTGTTCTTCTTTGTAATCCCACCCAGATCCTAAACCCATGTATTTACCCTGCTAGTCGCCCTGACACCAAGGAGCTGTTTACCGTGGCCAATCCCTCTAACCTACACATCTTTGGACTGGGAGGAAACCCACACAGACACGGGGAGAATGTGCAGGGTCCACACAGGCAGTGACCCAAATCGGGAATCGAGCCTTGGTCCCTAGTGCTCTGAAGGAGCCGTGCTAACCACTGTGCTGCCCCGTGATGCAAAGCAATGTCAACAATGTGGGTTCGATTCCCATACCGGCTGAAATTACTCAAAGGCCACCAGGGCCATTAACTCAGTTAATGGTAGGGTGTTGGGGAGAGTTACAGAAGAGATCTCGGGGTACAGGTTCATAGCTCCTTGAAAGTGGAGTCACAGGTGGATAAGAGTGGCGAAGAAGGAATTCGGTATGCTTGGTTTCATCAGTCAGAACATTGAATACAGGAGTTGGAACGTCTTGTTGTACAAGACATTGATAAGGCCAGACTTGGAATATTGTATACAGTTCTGGTTACCCTATTATAGAAAGGATATTATTAAACTAGAAAGAGTGCACAAAAAATTTACTGGGACCTGATGGATTGAGTTATAAGGAGAGGTTGGATAGACTGGGACTTTTTTCTCTGCAGCGTAGGAGGCTGAGGGGTGATCTTATAGAGGTCTATAAAATAATGAGGGGCACAGATCAGCGAGATAGTCAATATCTTTTCCCACAAAGGTAGGGGAGTCTAAAACTAGAGGGTATAGGTTTAAGGTGAGAGGGGAGAGATGCAAAAGTGTTCAGAGAGACAATTTTTTCAGATGGTGCTGAGTGTCTGAAACAAGCTGTCAGAGACAGTAGAAGAAGTGGGTACAGTTTTGTCTCTTAAAAAGCGTTTAGACAGTTATATGGTTAAGATGGGTATAGAGGAATATGGGGCAAACACGGGCAATTGGGACTAGCTTAGGGGTTTAAAAAAAAGAGGGGCATAGACAAGTTAGGCCAAAGGGCCTGTTTCCATGCTGTAAACCTCTGATTCTATTCTCAACCTTGCTCCTTGCCTGAGGTGTGATGACCCGCACCACCAGTCAGCTGTCCCTCTCAAAGGGGACAGCAGCCAATACTCAGCTGGGACTGTGGTGACTTTTTTAATCCAATCTCTCCGATTTTACTCAATCACCCCCTATCATTGACCGTCGTCTTTGCGCCGATACAATAGAATCTGTTTCACTTTAACACTCGCGATTTAATCTCAGAGTTGCTTGTGGGAAGGCAGTGGGCTGACAGTGTTGGGGGGGACGGCGTGAGGGGGTTGGGGGGGGGGGGGGGGGGGGGGGGGGGGGGGGGGGGGGGGGGGGGGGGGGGGGGAGTGTACAGTGGTCACGTGATGAAACCTCCAGGAATGTGGCGGACTGAGTGTTGCCTCACCGGCAATACGTTTTAACATAAATGGGGGCAAATAGTGATAGGCACGTGGGCTGTTAGTCAAGATGCCAACTCTTGTTACATCCCAGTCCTGAGGTAGCAGTTGTCCATGTGTGAATTTGGGGACTGTAATGGCAATTTTCTCCCTTGGCAGAATTGTTGTATTTTAGACAAATGTTGCCCCCACCCCACCCCTCGTGCGTCTCATCAACTCATTTTTATGCATTCAGATAAGATGGAGAACAACTCCAAAGGTTTTGAGAATTTGACAGTCCCTTCTTTTACTTTACATTTTCTCCCCCTTCTGCAGGAATCCACGAGGATTATCAGCTGCCATACTTTGACCTTGTGCCCTCTGACCCCTCCATAGAGGAAATGAGGAAGGTTGTGTGTGAACAGAACCTGAGGCCAAATGTCCCCAATATTTGGCATACTCATGAGGTAAGGGTGTTTGTGTGTTTTGGGATGGGGACAGGGAGTTTGTAGAAACTTTGTTTGAGAGGATTCTGCTATCCTGAAAGATCTTGGCTGTTTGAGGCCCAAGCCTCATTTTGCAGTGAGCTATTGATTCCATTGCTATGGTGCACCACTCCTGAGATTGGCCCTTCAATAACGGTGCAATACTGAGGGACGGGGGTGGGTAGCTGAGGTGAGATGTTAAACTGAGGGCCCGTCTACCCTCCTGGGTGGCTGCCAAAGATGGCACTGTTCTTTCAGAAGGACAACAGAGCTCTCCCTCAGGGCACCAACTAACATTTAACCCTCAAGCCACAGAGGCACATTCTCCAGCCACCCCATTGTGGGAGTTTTATAGATTCCGTACAGTGCAGGAGAGGCCATTCGACCCATCCAGTCTGTACCAACAGCAATCCCACCCAGGCCCTATCCACATATTTACCCTGCTAGTGCCCCCTGACACTAAGGGGCAATTTAGCACGGCCAATCCACCTAATCTACACATCTTTGGACATTAAGGGGCAATTTACCAAAAGAGAAAATGCTGGAAAATCTCAGCAGGTCTTGCAGCATCTGTGGGGAGAGAAAAGAGCTGGCGTTTCAAATCCAGATGACCCTTTGTCAAAGCTAAAAGGTATAAAAAGGTGGGAGATATTTATACTTCAGGATGAGAGATGCTGCCAGAGTGCTGAGATTTTCCAGCATTTTCTCTTTTGGTTCCAGATTCCAGGTTCCGCAGTAATTTGCTTTTATCCAAGGGACAATTTAGTGCAGCCAATCCACCTACATATCCTTAGACTGTGAGGGGAAACCCATGCAGACATGGGGAGAATGTGCAGACTCCACCCAGACAGTGACCCATGGCTGGGAATCGAACCCAGATCCCTGGTGCTGAGAGACAGCAGCGCGAACCCACTGGGCCACCGTGCTGCCCCAGATTGTGTATAAATTAGCTGCTGTCTCCCTGGGTTACGAGAGTGACTGCGCTATGGGCAGGCTGGAAGTAGATAAGCCTGGTTGGGATTGAGTCTGGGTGCCTCTTGCCTCGAGGAAGGTGGTGGTGGAACTTTCTTGAGGAAACGATGAAAAAAGAAGGGGGCCGACGCTGCACGTGGTGACGCTTGCTGACCCTTGTCCACTTCCCCCATTTTTTTGAATGCAGGCGCTACGTGTCATGACCAAGATCATGCGGGAGTGCTGGTACGCCAATGGCGCTGCCCGGTTGACGGCTCTCCGCATCAAGAAAGCGTTGTCGCAGCTGAGCATTCAAGAAGATGTCAAGATCTGAGGAGCCGGGGGGAGGTGGGAGAGAGAGAGAGAAGCAGGGCGCTGCGGGGAATCGAACCTACACACCACCTGCTGCCGCTTTGGCCAAAGTCTACCTCACTACACAAAGAACCAATCCTGCTGAAGTGTTGACTGGAAATAGTATCCTGTTTTATTTGGGGAGTGGGGGGGGGAGGGAGGGTTGAGCGAAAACATAAACCAAGGCCGCGATAAGTATTAGGAATTTCTTGTGGATCGTATTTTGATAAGGAAGTGGTAATTTTTCGTGACAGGAGAGGGAGCAAAGATGGCTTCCCGACATGGTGAGAGTCAGCGAACGCAAGTTGGTTTTCTTTTATATTGCGCCAATCTTGAAACTACTTAGCTTGTTTTGAAATTGCGACGTGTTCCTTCAACAGTGGGTCCCCCTCCCCCAGCAAGTTGTGTTTCCTTTGTTTTTATGCATTAATGTAAATTTTTTTTTAAGGAAGACATTTTCTGGTTGTACTCGTGAAATGGAATTGCCAACTAGGTGGGGCAGGAGAAGCCCAATTGATTGAAACCTGAGCTCTCTGATCCCTTGTCTTTTTTTTAGACTAACCGGTTTTCAGATTGTTATTTGTGACAAGTTTTATCAACGGAAAATGCAATCTGCCGTGAAGCCTGGCTGGGTGCCTCCTCGGCTGTACGCAACATCCTTGAGATTTTAGTGTCTGGTTACCCCCCCCGCCCTTTCCTGTTGCCTGGGCAGTTGTGTGTTGTCAATTTATGGGTCGTCCCAAAATGGCGACTGAAAAGAATGAGGCTAAATTGACTAAATTCTGAGGGGGAATGGTTTGAGGTCGCAGGGTTTGAATTGGGAGCTGCGTTCAGGTATAATGTGTCTCTCTCTTCCCCTCACCCTCCCCACTGTCGTTTAGGCCCAGCCACTGGCCTGGGTTGTAGGATGAAGCTTTTCCAGGAAGAAGAGGGTGCTGCTCCTACTCTCCCGGCGGTTGGGTAGTCGGATGGGCCATGTTGTTTCCATCTTCCTCTGGAGCTTTGGGTCCTGTAACCCTCTGAGCTGAGCCCGGGATGCCAGCTGGATCAAGACCTCCATGCCACGTCGGCAGGGGTTGGCGGCGATTGGGTGTTGCAGTGCTTGTCGTCAGCCACCCGAGTCCTCCTGGGCTCCTTGAGCCTTCCTCGCAGCTTGGCAGTGAAAGAGGGTAGTGTGCCAGTGCTCCAGTTTTATACGAGGGGCAGTTGGCATGTCCTGGAAGCCTGAGCCCCATTGCTTCAGTTTGGTAAGGAAGGAGAATAGGGAACATTCTTTTTTTGGTCTCTGCTCTGCCTCCTCCCCCTTTGTCACCCAGCCAGTTCTTTTTGTTCCGTAACTGACCCAGCAACATTCTTTTGTGGTTGTCGATGGCTTATTTTTAAACATAATACTTTGGGAGTTGGGGGGGGGGGGGGGGGGGGGGGGTGGTGTTAGAAAGAATCACTGGTTGGCGGCAATTGCAAAATCTAGCACGTGAGGTGAATGTAGACTTGTTTATTGGGCTAGTTGTTCCCCAAATCCCCACCCTTGTTGAATTCACTCCAGATTTTGAAGTGTTTTAATGTACCTCACAAGAGAGAAGCTGCATGGTTACTCTCCACCCTTTTTTCATAGTCCCGTTTTTAGCCTCTCTTGAGAGAGAGTATCTTAACTCCTGTGCAGACCGAGAATTGAACCTTAAACCTGATTGAGCTGTGACACATCCGTGTATTTGCCGACTGAACCAACACCTGACTTTTTTTTCCAAATCAAAACCCTGGCCTCGTTTCGCTAACAGTGTGTCGCTGGGCTGGTCCAGCTGTCGGCCATCTTGGAGGCACTTCAGAATCAAAACATGGCGGCTCAGTCCCTCCTGATTTTGCTTTTGGAATGATGGCTAACGGGTTTATTTTCTGACCGCCACAGTGAGGGGCCTTCTCTTCACCTTTCAAAGGGCACCGTTGTCATAGCGAGGCCCCTCTCAACAAGCCTCAGCCAATACAATCACTGGGGAGTGAGGAGGAAATCTCTAATCAAACATCACTCTCTTACCATGGAATCCTGACAGTGCAGAAAGAGGCCATTTGGCCCATCGTGTTTGCACCAACAGTTATCCTAACCCAGGCCCTACCCCATATATTTATGCTGTTAGTCCCCCCTCTGACACTAAGGGACAATTTAGTATGGCCAATGCACCTAACCTGACGTCTTTGGAGTGTGGGAGGAAACTGGAGCACCCAGAGGAAACTTACGCAGACACGGGGAGAACGTGCAAACTCCACTCAGACAGTGACTGCAGGTCGGAATCAGACCCAGGTCGCTGGTGCTGAGAGGCAGCGGTGCTAACCGCTGTGCTACTGTGCCTACCCACAGGGGCAACTGTGATAAATGTGAACTTCGTGGTCCTTTGCTTTTATTGAGCTCCCCTCTCTCCCCCTGGTTGGCACAGCAGTGAGGTTGGTACACCTTCCTGAGTTGGCATGACTGTAGTAAAAAGGTTGACCGATACTTTACCATGGCAACTGTGCCCTTTCAGCCCCTCTCTGTGCAGGTGGTGACCTGCTGAACTCATCCTGGCACTGAAGTGCCAAAGTTGATTGGCATTAACTGCACAAGGGAAGTGCTCGCTGTATTCTAGACTACTGACTTACACCCTTTTTTTAAAAAAAAAAATTACCTCACGGTATGCAAATAGAAATCGTTACATTGTAAATACTTTTGTTATGATGTGAAACTTGATATTGTAGAGCTTGTGTTTTGATTTTTGATGTGCTTTGGGCCAGTTGAAGACTACTGCTGTTGTATAAACAAATAGCTTCACCGTTTTGAATATTTTTCTATGGGGCCTCCTATGCTGTTGTGGTTGGTGACGGTATTTGTAAATCTGTTTTCTTCATGCTGCTAATACGATTTCGAATGCTGCACGGCCTCAGAAAAAGGGCCCACACTGCTCGATTGACTGGCCAAAGCCTTGCTGGGTGAGGTGGGCAGGCAAGCTGGCATCTGCCAGGTCTGCACCACTACTCGGCTTCTGGTGGGGGTGAGAAACGTCTTCTACAAACATGACGGAAGGGTGTACTATAAAGGGGCGATTCTGATAACCCTTGCCCGTCCCGTGCAGACTCCCAGAGTGCCTGTTACCCCTCTCTCTCACTCCCAGAATGCCTCTCCTCAATTATTGCCACCCCGCACAGACTCCAATCCCAAAGTTGTCCAAGTTTCCAAAATGCCATGTGCTTCTTCCGAAGTTGTGAACATTTTAGAGGCAAGATAACACTGAGCGCATCTCTGAAGGTGTTCTTTTATTGGCTGCTGCTGGGGCTGCAGAGAAGCCATATTGGCTCGTACACATTGGCATCAGCTGCTGATGGAAAGGCCTCTCGATGTTGGCCCTTCCTGTAGGGATTAGGCTGTTTTATTGATGAGCAAGGGGGTAAGCATTGGCTCGGGCACCTCCTCGATTCTTGTTTATTTTCCATGCTGAGTCGTGGGAGTTTTTTTCTTGTACGAGAAATCGAGGCCCTATGTTCTTCCATCTCGATGGAAAGATGGTATTGCCAACAGTGCAGCACTCCCTGCAGTACCGCACGGGAAGCAGAAACGGAGACTATGGGCTTGGGTATCTGGTGTGGGGCTTGAGCAATGCCAGTCGCTTTGCAAAACCCAGCAGCCAGGTGGGTTTGCTTAAGGGCTCTTCCTCTGACCGATGCTGCTCCAACTCCACCTTCACTTTTTTAAACCCCGTTAATCTGACTCCAAAAGCAACTAGGTGGCAGCTCGTCCCCGAACTGAACCCAGCAAGGTTTTGGCACGTCCCACTGGTGTATTTGAACTAACTGGAGTGTGTTTTAACTGATGTATTGCATTCTTCATGGGTTGCGATCCAACTTGTGTGTACATATTGGAAAAATAAAGCGCAATTTTTCACTTGCGTTGGGTTATTGATGTCAAAACGACTTGTGTTGTGGAGTCTTACAATGTTGTGCCTTTTAAGGGAGGCCATTCAGCCAGCCACATCCGTTCTGGCTTTCTCCAGAATGTTTGTTTGCTCTTGCACAACGCGCTTGGGGTTCATTTTAAATTTTTTTGTCCTCCCTGGAGATTCTAACTTTTGGTTCAAACACTGGCTCATCTATAAGATTGAGGGACACGGACAGAGTGGATGGTCAGAAGCCTTTTTCCCCAGGATGGAAGAGTTAATTACATGGGGGCACAGGTTTAAGGGAGATACACAAGGCAAGCTCTATACAGAGGATGGTGGGTGCCTGGAACTCACTGCTGCGTGGAAGCGGATACGATAGTGACTTTTAAGGGGCGTCTAGACAAATAATGAATAGGATTGGAATAGAGGGATATGGTCCCTGGAAGGGTAGGGGGTTTAGTTCAGTCAGAACAGCATGGTCAGTATAGGCTTGGAAGGGCCAAAGGGCCTGTTTCTGTGCTGTAATTTTCCTTGTTCGCTGCTGGTTACGCAGTCCAGCTCAATGTTAACCTGCAGTCACGGTGGCACAGTGGTTCACATTGCTGCCTCACAGCGCCAGGGACCTGGGTTCAATTCCCAGCTCGGATCACTGTCTGTCCGGAGTTTGCACATTCTCCCCATGTCTGCGTGGGTTTCCTCCGGGCCCTCCTCTTTCCTCCCACAGTCTGAAAGACGTGCATGTTAGGGTGCATTGGCCAGGCTAAATTCTCCCTCGGTATAACCCTGAACAGGAGTGTGGGCAACTAGGGGATTTTCACATAACTTCATTGCAGTGTTAATGTAAGCTTACTTGTGCCAAACATTAGTTCAGTTGCCTGGTTGGCATGGGAGAGTTGGGCCGAAGGGCCTGTTTCCTGCTGGATATCTCTGGCAACATTGCTTCACCCACCTCCAATCTTCTCACTTAGTTTTTTCTCAATAGGAGCTTGAGATTAAGGATTCCGTTTGCTGAGATAAACAAGGCCGTGTCGAGGGTTGTTTATAATGTCAAGTGGGCTTTTTATTTTAAGAGCCGAAGAGAAAATAATATTTCTCATCAAGCCATTGTATCGAATGTAACGTCTCCAGAAAGCGCTGCATATTTACACTGCCGACAGCTGTGTAAGTTAAAAGGAGAAGGGGTGTCGTATGTCAGCCCTGGCTTCCATCTTGTCAGGTGCTGCTGGCCTAGCGCCAGCACAAAGGCAATCTTTCTCATTCTGAAACTGGGTGTATCCTGAAGCAAAACCCTGCAGCCACTGGCAACCTGCAATAAAGGCTGGAACTATTCAACCGGTCTGGCAGCAGCTGCGGGGACAGAGAATGGGTTAAAGTTTCACTTCACCAGGCTGATTCTGGAGAGAGCGGGACTGATCCGAATCATAGAAGCTCTACAGTGCTGAAGGAGGCCATTCAGCCCATTGGGTCGGATTGTTGTTGGTGCAGACACACCCTATCCCCATATGTTTGGACCCTATGCATCCCAGGGCACTTAAGGGGCAATTTAGCATAGCCAATCCACCCTAACCTGCACATCTTTTACCATGGCAGAAAACCCATGCAGACATGGGGAGCATATGCAGACTGCACAAACAGTGACCCAAGCCAGGAATCGAACCTCAGTCCCTGACGCTGTGGGGCAGCAGTACCAACCACTCTACCACTCCTCGATTTCAAAGTTGGAGGGATACCTGTTTGTGACAGGTACTTGCAGGCGACTGGTTGATGCTCTGCCCTCAGATTGTGCCCCGGGGAGGAAGGGAGAGAAGGGAGGTGCGTGGGAACTGGAAAGGTATTGAGCCTGAGTAATAAACAAGCTGTTGTTTCTCCCCCCCCCCCCCCCCCCCCCCCCCCAGCCCAAACAGAGTCATCTTGTCATGTTCTGTACATTCTCAACCCAGTTCAGGTTGGAGCAAACATTCCCAACGCACCCAGCCCTGTCTACACGTAGGAACAATGGGTATATACAAATAGAGTCATCAAACAGAGCAGGGCCCTGGGCAATGCAGCACAGTGAAAGCAATGTTTTCATGTCATAACACATCCTCACTTCGAGAACTGCTTACAGGTGGATTTAGCGCCAAAGCAAGTGTGCCTCTTCCAAAGCGGTTGCATGCATGTGTAGTTCTGTGTTTGTTTGCCAGATATGGAGTTCCCCTGGGTGCAGGCGGTGGGGAAAAAAGCAGCAAATCATCCACTTTAGTCATGTCTTTGATATGATTTATTATTGTTACATGTATTGAGATACATTGAAAAGTATTGTTTCTTGTGCACTGTACTGATAAAGCATACTGTTCGTAGAGAAGGAAATGAGAGGGTGCAGAATGTAGTGTTACAGTCACAGCGAGGGGTGTAGAGAAAGATCAACCTAACATTTGATTTATTATTGTCACATGTATTAGGATACAGTGAAAAGTATTGTTTCTTGCGTGCTATACAGACAAAACACACTGTTCATAGAGTATGTAGAGGAGGAGGAGAGGATGCAGGATATAGTGTTACAGTCACAAGGTGTACAGAAAGATTAGCTTAATATTTGATTTATTATTGTCATGTATTGGGATGCAGTGAAAAGTATTGTTTCTTGTGCATCATAGAATCCCTGTAGTGCAGGAAGGGGCCATTTGGCCCATCAAGCCTGTACCAGCAAAAACCCCATAACCCCATATATTTATCCTGCTAATCCCTATGACCTGCACATCCTGGGACACTAAGGGCAATTTAGCATAGCCAATCCACCTAACCTACATACATTTGGACTGTGGGAGGGAATGCACGCAGACACGGGGAGAACATGTAGCCTCTACTCAGTGACCCAAACTGGGAATCAATTCTGGCTTCCTAGCGCTGTGAGGCAGCAGTGTTGACCATCGTGCTGCCCTTGGGCAAAGCATACCGTTCATAGATAAGGAAAGGAGAGGGTGCAGAATGTAGTGTTACAGTTAAAGCGAGGGGTGTAGAGAAAGATCACCTTAATGCGAGGTAGGGTCCATTCAAAAGTCTGACAGCAGCAGGGAAGAAGCTGTTCTTGAGTCGGTCAGTATGTGACCTCAGACTTTTGTATCTTTTTCCCAATGGAAGAAGGTGGAAGAGAGAATGTCCGGGGTGTGTGGGATCCTTAATTATGCTGGCTGCTTTCCCGAGGCAGCGGGAAGTGTAGACAGAGTCAATGGATGGGAGGCTGGTTTGTGTGATGGATTGGGCTACATTCACCACCTTTTGTAGTTCCTTGCGGTCTTGGGCAGAGCAGGAGCCCAGACCAAGCTGTGATACTACCAGAAAGAATGCTTTCTATGGGGCATCTGTAAAAGTTGGTGAGCGGTGTGGTGGACATGCCGAATTTTCTTTTTATGTCTTTTCATGCATTGTCAGCTGCCAATGTGGTCAATCCACCCTAACCTACACATCTTTGCACACCAAAGGACAATTTAGCACAGCCATTTCACGTGTACATCTTTGGATACTGAGGGCCAATTTAGCATAGCCCATTCAGCTAACCTGCACATATTTGGAGTGTGGGAGGAAACTGGAGCACCTGGAGGAAACCCACGCAGACACAGGGAGAATGTGCAGACTCCACACAGACAGTGACCCAAGCTTGAGAATTGAACCAGGTTCCCTGGCGCTGTGAGGCAGCAGCGCTAACCAAAGTGCTACCAACCAGAAGGAACAAGATCTTCCTGTGGCCTGCGAAACACCAACCTCTTGCAGAGTTGGGGTAATGGACTAGATTTGCACCAAAATCCAGAAATTAAATACCACATCCTACAACCACCTTCCATGGCTGTCAAATCCCACGGTGAGATTTGAACCCTGAAGCTTTGGCACATTGGGAGTTTTGCAAATGGCCTCGCAAGGCATTCAGTTCAAGTAATCAGGGACAGGAAGCGAATACAAGTTTTGCCAGCATTGCCCACATCCAACGAAAAAAGGGCACGGGTCGGAATCTTATCACCGTGCGCACCAGGATTTTCCCATCCCACCGCAGTGAACAGAGATTTGGCTGGCCGCTAAATTCTCCAACCTCGGAGAACGGCCAGTGAGATCGCACCTGAAGGCCGGAATTCTCCTACGTCATACGCCCTGTCGGGGGGAATGGAGAATTTGGGGCTCGGCTAAAACTCCATTCACAGCAGTGGGGCTGGAGAATCCCAGCCAAGAAGTGGGGGTGGTGGGAGATCGGAGAATCCCAGCCGAGGCCTCGGTTTAACTGCTCAGATGGCAATGTGGCACTCCCTCAGCACTGCGGTGCCTGCCTACTTGAAATATTTTGCATAGGGTTTGAACGCTGTTGTAGAGTGTTTTGAAGTGGATAGGCACTATCCTCACCTACAGACAACACAAAACTCACAAGGTAGATATCTCTGTATAAAGGTGTAATGTTTATTTAATACAAGCAGCTGTTCGGAGATGACCAAAAGGGTTGAGCAATTCTGGAATAGAGCCACAGAACCTCTCCGATAAATCTAACATACAATTAAAAACAAATCAATTATAGTATTTCTTATCGATCGTTCCTGCCTCATTTTAGTTCAAAATCAATTGCATTTAGTCAATAATAATCCATGCCTTATATCTCAGCCAATTGCATTTACCATCTAGCATAAAGATTTTTGATTTGTCCATTCCATCAGGACACTAACTCCCATCTCGGCTGAACTCATATCCTTGTCGCTAAAAACTATAGATGTTCAGCACCAAGGTCAAGGTGAATGCTCCCACTGGCTCACTTCCAAGTTGAATAGACATGTGATCCTGCATCCAGATACGTATCTATTCTATATCTAGACAATGAATGCCCTTGTTTATGAAGTTGCAAAATATGTTCCCTCACCAGAAATGTTCTGATGAATTCTGCTAATTACCAAGGTTCCCAGGCTCTGAATTCTTCATTTTTTGATCTGATTTGATTTATTATTATCACGTATCGGGATACAGTGAAAGGTATTGTTTCTTGCACGCTATTACAGACAAAGCATACAATTCGTAGAGAAGGAGAGAGTACAGAATATAATGTTATAGTCACAGGGTGGAGAGAAAGATCAACTTAATATTTGATTTGATTTATTATTGTCACATGTATTGGGATAGTGAAAAGTATTGTTTCTTGTGTGCTATACAGACAAAAGGTATTGTTCATAGCGTACATGGAAAGGAGGAAGGGAGAGGGTGCAGAATGTAGTGTTACAGTTACAGGTAGGGTATGGAGAAAGATCAAAGTAATAGAAGGTAGGTGCATTCAAAAGTCTGACGGCAACAGGGAAGAAGCTGTTCTTGAGTTGGTCGGTACGTGATCTCAAACTTTTGTATCTTTTTCCCAAAGGAAGAAAATGGAAAGGAGAATGTCCTGGGTGCGTGGGGTCCTTGATTATGCCGGCTGCTTTTCCAAGGCAGTGGGAAGTGTAGACAGAGTCAATGATGCAGACTCTTGTCCTGGTCTTTCCTGAATTCCCAGGCAGCATTAAATTTTGTGAAGTTTAAAATAAATCCACCAGGCGGCAGGCTTTCCCTGCTTTTAGAAATTTACTCACAGCCCAGCGTTCCCACAAGCCAATCCTTACATTCCAGCTCTCGACCTGGAGCACACGCCAGCTACCACACAGCTCCATCTCTGTGCCACCCCCCACTCGCCAACTGCCGAGCCAACACCCTGAGCTGGACAAGCCGCTGCTTATCCAGCTGAATTTTGTCAAAGCCAAAACAATCCACTCCTGATTCCCACTACCATTAAGTAAAGACAGCATTGTTACAGTGCAGAAGGAGGCCATTCGGCCCACTGTGCCTGTGCTGGTTGTCTAAAGGAGCCCCTCCCCTGCCTTTTCCCTGCAGTCAACAAGTTTGTACCCTTCAGAGAATGATCCAATTTGCTTTGGAAAGCCTCTGTTGGGGCGGCACAGCGGGTTAGCACTGCTGCCTCACAGCACCAAGGACCCGGGTTCGATTCCAGCCTCGGGTCACTGTCTGTGCGGAGTCTGCACGTTCTTCCTGGGTCTGTGTGGGTTTCCTCTGGGTGCTCTGGTTTCCTATTTCAATCCAAAGATGTGTAGGTTAGGGTGGATTGGCCATGCTAAATTGCACCTTAGTGTCCAAAGATGTGCAGGTTAGGGTGGATTGGCCGTGCTAAATTGTCCCTTAGTGTCCAAAGATGTGTAGGTTAGGGTGGATTGGCTGTGCTAAATTATCTCTTAGTGTCCCAAAGATATGTAGGTTAGGGTGGGTTGGCTGTTCTAAATTGTCCCTTAGTGTCCAAAGATGTGCAGGTTAGGGTGAATTGGCCCTGCTAAATTGCCCCTTAGTGTCCAAAGATGTGTAGGTTAGGGTGGATTGGCCGTGCTAAATTGTCCCTTGGTGTCCAAAGATGTGCAGGTTAGGGTGGATTGGCCGTGCTAAATTGTCCCTTAGTGTCCAAAGATGTGTAGGTTAGGGTGGATTGGCCATGCTAAATTGTGTCAGTGGGATTAGTGGGGTAAATACGTGGGGTTATGGGGATAGGGCCTGAGTGGGATTGTGGGCGGTACAGGCTCAATGGGCCGAATGGTCTCTTTCTGCACTGTGGGCATTCTATGATTCTCTGACCCGGTCTCTAGCAAACTCTCAGGAATTGCATTCCAGATCCGAACCATTCACTGCGTGAAAGAATTTTTTCTTCTGTTGTTATTGCTTCTTTTGCAAATTATCTCCAATCTATAATTGCAGGGGCAATTTTTTAATTCCTCTCTGGCCGTGGGAGAGGTGCCAAATTACTGGAGAACAACTAATGTGGTTCCGCTCTTTAAGAAGAGATAAGCCAGGGAATTACAGAGCGGTGAGTCTCACGTCAGTGGTCGGGAAACTACTGGAGAAGCAGAGTCAGCATAGTTTCGTCAGAGGGACAGAAAGATGTAGTCAATTGGTCAGATAAGTGGCAGAGAAAATTTAACCCTGAAAAATGTGAGCTGTTACACTTTGGAAGGAGTAATTTGACAAGGAAATATTCAATGAATGGAGGGACACTGGGAAGTTCAGTGAAACATATTTGTCTACAGATCTCTGAAGGCAAAAGGATGTGTTGGGACGGTAGTGAAAAAGGCAGATGGGAAACTCGCCTTTATCCAGCGAGGTGTAGGTTACAAAAGCAGGGAGGTTGTGTTGGAGTTGTATCGAGCTTTGGTGAGGCCACAGCTGGAGCACAATGTGAAGTTCTGGTTCATTATAGGAAGGATGTGGTTGCACTGGAGGGGATGCAGAGGAGATTCACCAGGATGCTGCTGGGGATGGAGCATTGAAGTTATGAAGAGAGGTTGGATGGGCTTGGGTTGTTTCCTCTGGAGCAGAGAAGACTGAGGGGGTGACCCGATTGAGGTGTACAAGATTGTGAGGCGCACGGACAGAGTGGATAACTGTTCCCCCTAGTTGAAGGATCAGTCACAAGGGGACATGGGTTCAAGATGGGGGGAAGAGGGTGTAGGGGGGATTTGAGGAAGAGCCTTTTTTGCGCAGAGGGTCTGGAATGCGCTGCCTGGGGAGGGTGGGGGAGGCCTCACATCTTTTAAAAAGTACCTGGACGAGTATTTAACACATCAAAACATTCAGGGATATGGACCAAACACTGGTAAATGGGACTAGGGGGAAATTTAGCATGGCCAATCCACCCTAACCTACACATCTTTGGACACTAAGGGGCAATTTAGCATGGCCAATCCACCCTACCCTACACATCTTTGGACACTAAGGGGCAATTTAGCATGGCCAATCCACCCTAACCTACACACCTTTGGACACTAAGGGACAATTTAGCACGGCCCATCCACCCTAACCTACACATCTTTGGACACTAAGGGACAATTTAGCATGGCCAATCCACCCTAACCTACACATCTTTGGACACTAAGGGACAATTTAGCATGGCCAATCCACCCTAACCTGCACATCTTTGGACTGTGGGAGGAAACCGGAGCACCTAGACATGAGGAGACATGGGGAGAATGTGCAAACTCCACACAGACAGTGACCCAAGCCAGGAATTGAACCCAGGTCCCTGGCGCTGTGAGACAGCAGTGTTAAGGAAAGTGAAGGAAACCTGTCCTGTTAACACTTGTTACACTCACACCTGAACTCCGAGTGAAGTTTGTGTCCCTACGTAACCTGCGTGGGAGGTTCATTACAACTGAGTGTCAGCCTTTGTGAAGAGGAAGTCTGAGATCTCGCGTTCCTGAGAGTTTGCTTCTGTCTCCCAAGTGTCCTCGTCTTTGTGCCCCAAATAGAAGCCAGCGAGCTGCCAACAGAAAGGGAAAATCTGCCAAGGAACTGAGAGAACACTGCTCGAATGCTGAACACTGGCAAAAGAATTACATCAAATCGGAGTTTGCTGTGATGATTTTTATGTTCCACAGACCATTTACTGAGTGGTGGAGTTGAAATGGTTTGACTAAAAGCAGAGATGGACTCAATAAACCCGCATCAAAGCAGCTATCTCTAAATCTGGCCCCGTCCCCTTGCACTGACACTAACCCCTCGTTGTAGCACCACCTCTTCTAAACCGTTCTTAACCACCCTGTTTAGTGTGATAGATTTCCAAAAGGGGGAAGGAAGGTTTAAGGACAATATAGCATGGCTGACTCAATTCAATTGAAGGCGCGGTGACGTAGTGGTTGGCACGGAGGCCTCACAGTGTCCGGGACCTGGTTAGATCCCAGCTTGGTTCCCTGTCTGTGCAGAGTCTGCACATTCTCCCTGTGTCTGTGTGGGTTTTCTCCGGGTGCTCCGGTTTCCTCCACACTGCAAAAGATGTGTAGGTTAGGGTGGATTGGCCATGCTAAATTGTCCCTTAGTGTCCAAAGATGTGCAGGTTAGGTGGATTGGCCATGCTAAATTGCCCTTAGTGTCCCAAGATGTGCAGGTTAGGTGGATTGGCCATGCTAAATTGTCCCTTAGTGTCCAAAGATGTGTAGGTTAGGTGGATTGGCCATGCTAAATTGTCCCTTAGTGTCCAAATGGTGTGGGTTATGGTGGATTGGGCCATGCTAAATTGTCCCTAGTGTCCAAGATGTGCAGGTTAGGGTGGATTGGCCATGCTAAATTGTCCCTTAGTGTCCAAAGATGTGCAGGTTAGTGGATTGGCCATGCTAAATTGTCCCTTAGTGTCCAAAGATGTGCAGGTTAGGTGGATTGGCCATGCTAAATTGCCCCTTTGTGTCCAAAGGTGTGGTGGGTTATGGTGGATTGGCCATGCTAAATTGTCCCTTAGTGTCCAAAGATATGCAGGTTAGGTGGATTGGCCATGCTAAATTGTCCCTTAGTGTCCAAAGATGTGCAGGTTAGGTGGATTGGCCATGCTAAATTGCCCTTTGTGTCCAAAGGTGTGTGGGTTATGTTGGGATTGGCCATCTAAATTGTCCTTAGTGTCCAAAGATGTGGAGGTTAGGGTGGATTGGCCATGCTAAATTGTCCCTTAGTGTCCCAAAGATGTGCAGGTTAGGGTGGATTGGCCGTGCTAAATTGTCCCTTAGTGTCCAAAGGTGTGTGGGTTAGGGTGGATTGGCCATAGTAAAATTGTGGGGGTGGGACAGAGTGAAGGCCTGGGTGGGATGCTTTGTCAGAGAATCAGTGCAGACTTGATGAGCCAAATGGCCTCCTTCTGTAGTGTAAGGATTCTATTGTTCATTAGGTCCTGTGGTCTTGAAGGAGGAAAGAGAGATAGAGGGGGCAAAAATGCCAATATCTGTGGCAGGGGGCACATGCGGCTCATCTGAGTGCGGCCCCCACAAGACATTGTGTTGACCATTGCCCCGGGTTGCCCCATTCCGCTGATTCCTGTCCGTGTAGTTTTTTTTTCCTGCCGGTGTGACTGAAGTGATTTGTACGTAAAGCAAGGGTGAGTGAAGTGTGGTGTGTGCTGATTCCACACAACATTGAGTGTGAGAGCCGTGCGCTCCCTCTGTCCAAAGTATCAATAACTCTTCTGCTTTTACCATTGGAAGTTGATGTCAGTTCCATTAATATATAAATGATGAAGCATTTTCTATAACTCGTTCTGGAATATTCAGCATGGATTAAACGTATTGAATCTTATTCATGGGGCCACGGTTAGTGAACAAGCCCAGTTTCAATCTCGCGGCTTACTGAGATGGAGGGGGATCACTCACACTGCCCAATCACCAGTTCAGATTGCCCCTCACTGTGGCAATTGAAGGCATGGGCAGGAATTGGGGAGCGAGTCACCAGGGCAACCAAGGATCGATCCCTGTAGTCGAACGAGTAGGCCCCAGGCCTTTCAGGCCTTGATCCTCAACTCAATTAGGCCGGCAAGCTGCCGATCCCGGCTGTATTTTCCCTGGCAGCTCGCTGCCAAAGCAGATTTAAGTTTTAATTTCAACTCTTTGCCCCATGGCAAGATGCCCTGTTGATTTATTGAAGAAAAGGGCCATGGATACCGTGTGCAGTAGCTTGTGGATTTTCAGCTGAATGCTATCTCTGATAGTAACTACGTTTTCAAACTCACCCATTGAATTTCCCTGCTGGACAGTGTCAGGCTCAGGTTCCCTCTGGCTCATGTCTGACACAAAAGCTTCAAGACCCCTCTCCAAGGACCGGAGCCCATGGTTAGTCATCCCTGTACAACACGGAAGGAGTGCTTTGAGGTTAGAGGTTTGATTTGATTTGATTTATTATTGTCACATGTATTGGGATACAGTGAAAAGTATTGTTTCTTGTGCACTATACAGACAAAGCATACCATTCATAGAGTACATAGGGGAGAAGGAAAGGAGAGGGTGCAGAATGTAGTGTTACAATCACAGCGAGGGTGTAGAGAAAGATCACCTTAATATTTGATTTATTATTGTCATGTATTGGGATACAGTGAAAAGTATTGTCCCTTGCGCTACACAGACAAGGCATACCTTTCATAGAGTAAATATAGAAAATAGGTGCAAAATAGATATAGCGCTTGGGGGGTGAATGGGATCGAAGGTTATGGGGAGAAAGCAGGATGAGGATATTGAGTTGGACGATCAATCACGATGGTAATGAATGATGGAGCAGGCTCAAAGGGCCGAATGGCCTCCTCTTGCTCCGATCTTCCATGTTTCTATGACTTCAATGCCGATAACCTCTGACCTCGCCTGGCGCCGGGATTTTCCGGTGAGCGGCGGTTTGGCTGAGCGCCAAAGAGGACGGGAGCCCAAGCGCCGGTTGTTGTGCGGCGCAGCTTTGCGGCGATTTGTAATTGTCTGTGGAAGCGGGGCAAGCAGCGGGCTTTGCTTGGCCCGCAGTGCGGGGATGAGCCAGCTGCTGCCTCCAGCCCAACTCAAGAACTATTTTTGCACCGTCGCAAAATAGAACGCTTCATTTTCGGCGAGAGCGAGCAGACATCCTGTGTCGATGTGCACACCTCTGCAGGAAGGCAATGGAACAAAAGCCACACGTGGGCTGACACACACACACACACACACACACACGTGCGTGCCCCTCCACCGCCCTCCTCCCCCCACACCATCCCCTGAAATGAAAAAAAAACAGCTCAGATCAAAACCAGGAGAGGTTGAAGTTGCTTTGCTGTAGTTTACAGGCTAAAAAACTTGCTTTGTGTCCCTCATGTTACTGACACCACCACTTTGGGAGGGGGTTACAGCTCTACCGCAAGATTCACAGATTCTTAATGCACAGACGGAGGCCATTTGGCCCAACGACCCTGTGACAGCTCTTTGGAAGCCCCATCCAATCAGAGAAAAGGTGTTGCCCATCGAGTGTGTACCGACTCACTAAAAATACCCGACCTACCACCTCATCTTTTTTACCAGCACGGGGAGCTGATGGCTTCACGGTATTATCACTAGACAATTAATCCAGAAACTCAGCTAATATTCTGGGGGACCTGGGTTCGAATCCCGCCACGGCAGATGGTGGAATTTGAATTCAATAAAAGAAATATTTGGCATTACGAATCTACTGATGAAACTATTCTCGATTGTTGGAACATAGAACAGTACAGCACAGTACAGGCCCTTCGGCCCTCGATGTTGTGCCGAGCTGTGTCCAAATCCAAGATCAAGCTATCCCACTCCCTATCATTCTGGAGTGCTCCATGTGACTATCCAATAACCGCTTGAAAGATCCTAAAGTGTAGGCAGTGTATTCCACACCCCAACCACTCTCTGAGTGAAAAAGTCTTTCCTCACATCCCTCACTTTGAACCTTTGTCCCCTTTTGACTGACCCTTCAACTAAGGGTTTTTAACCAAGGGCGGCATGATGGCACAGTGATTGGCACGGCTGCCTCACAGCGCCAGGGACCTGGGTTTGATTCCTGGCTCGGGTCACTGTCTGTGCAGAGACTGCACATTCTCCCCATGTCTGCGTGGGTTTCCTCCGGGTGCTCCAGTTTCCTCCCACACTCCAAAAATGTGTGGGTTAGATACATTGTCCGTGCTAAATTGCATCTTAGTGTCCCGGGATGAATGGGTTAGAGGGAGTTGTGGGATAAACGAGTGGGGTTGTGGGGATAGGGTCTGGTGTGGGATTGTTATCTCGACGGGCTGAATGGACTCCTTCTGTGCTGTGGAGATTCTATGATTCTGCACACGCAATATTCCAGCCGCACCAAAGTTCTATACAACTCCATCGTGACCTCTCTGTTTTTGTAATCGATACCCCGATTGATAAAGGCATGTGTGCCTTTCTCACCAGCCTATTAACCTGCCTTTCCCCCTTCACAGATCTCTGGACAAACAAGTTCCCTTTACTCTTCAGAACTTCCCAGTGCCATGCTGTTCATTAAATACTTCCTTGTCAAATTACTCATTCCAAAGTGCGTCACCTCACACTTTTCAGGGTTAAATTCCATCTGCCCCTTATCCGCCCGTTTGACCACCTTGTCGATATCTTCCTGCAACCCACGACACTCTTGAAATAATAATAATAATTTATTTTAATATACTTTGGACATCAGTAATGAGGTCAAAATTGGAAGATAAATTGCACTTGGGGGGCGTGAGCTTTGCTTCAATGTTGAGCCCGGAGCTTTGGCCTGGCTGTTTAAGAATGTGCCCCCCACCCCAGTCCGTGTGTATCGCTGTTCCATCACAGAACGGTGCGTTCAATGTACAAATCCTTATGAATGTGACAACTCACTACATCCCTTCAAAGTTCCTCTTGAAACAAACCTCAAGCACTTCTGCTTTTGCTCACCAAAGCAATATTCCCAATTCTCCCAAAGTACCTTCCCTGCCTTGGGTCTTTGCCTGCTGTGTTCTGTGATCTGAAGTGTGGACAAGACAAGGGATTTCTGTTTCTTTTTTTAGGAAGAAAGGTTTTCCCAGTCAGTGTGAGCTGAATCGAGCAACACAGCCTCCAGCTCTTTGTATAAAACCAATTATGTCAAATAAAGTGCGGGACAGTTTAAAGGGACAGCCCCTTAAAGGGGAACCGTTAATAATAAAAACAAATCACAAGTGAGACTTCAAACATTAAACTGAAATGTGATTGAGAGGGTCAAAGTGGCACAGTGATTAGCTCCGCTGCCTCACAGCGCCAGGGACCCGGGTTCGATTCCCGGCAAGGGTCCCTCTCTGTGTGGAGTCTGCATGTTCTCCCCGTGTCTGTGTGGGTTTCCTCTGGGTGCTCCAGTTTCCTCCCACAATCCAAACATGTGCAGGTTAGGGTGGATTGACCGTGCTAAATTGTCCCTTAGTGTCCCAAAGATGTGTAGGTTAGGGTGGATTGGCCGTGCTAAATTGTCCCTTCGTGTCCCAAAGATGTGTAGTTTAGGGTGGATTGGCCGTGCTAAATTGTCCCTTAGTGTCCCAAAGACGTGTGGGTTAGGGTGGATTGGCCGTGCTAAATTGTCCCTTAGTGTCCCAAAGATGTGTAGGTTAGGGTGGATTGGCCGTGCTAAATTGTCCCTTAGTGTCCCAAAGATGTGTAGGTTAGGGTGGATTGGCCGTGCTAAATTGTCCCTTAGTGTCCAAAGATGTGTAGGTTAGGCTGGATTGGCCGTGCTAAATTGTCTCTTAGTGTCCAAAGATGTGCAGGTTAGGGTGGATTGGCCGTGCTAAATTGTCCCTTAGTGTCCAAAGATGTGCAGGTTAGGGTGGATTGACCGTGCTAAATTGTCCCTTAGTGTCCAAAGATGTGTAGGTTAGGGTGGATTGGCCGTGCTAAATTGTCCCTTAGTGTCCAAAGATGTGTAGGTTAGGGTGGATTGGCCGTGCTAAATTGTCCCTTAGTGTCCAAAGATGTGTAGATTAGGGTGGATTGGCCGTGCTAAATTGTCCCTTAGTGTCCCAAAGATGTGTAGGTTAGGGTGGATTGGCCATGCTAAATTGCCCCTTAGTGTCCAAAGATGTGCAAGTTAGGGTGGATTGACCATGCTAAATTGTCCCTTAGTGTCAGGGGCACTAGGTAGGGTAAATGTTTGGGGTTATGGGGATCGGGTCTGGATGGGACTGTTGTCAGTGCAGACAATGGGCCGAATGGCCTCCTTCTGCACTGTAGAAATTTAATGATTCTATGATGAATAAGACATCTCAGTTCTTGCGGTGCCCAGTGGGCATGGATGGCCCCAACATTGCCCATTGAAGACACACTGTTACCCGATTGGGTGTAAATTGAGAGAGGTGGATACTCAGTGAAACCTTGAAGTCCTCGTACATCAGCCTCTGAAAGTAAGCGTGCAGGTACAGCAGGCAGTAAAGGAGGCAAATGATATGTTGACCTTCATAGCGAGAGGATTTGAGGATAGGGATGTTTTACTGCAATTGTACAGGGCATTGGTGAGGCCACACCTGGAGTATTGTGTACAGTTTTGGTCTCCTTATCTGAGGAAGGATGTCCTTGCTATAGAGGGAGCACAGTGAAGGTTTACCAGGCTGATTGCTGGGATGGCAGGTCTGTCATATGAGGAGAGACTGAGTCAGTTAGGGTTATATTCACTGGAGTTTAGAAGAATAAGAGAGGATCTCATAAATTCTCGGCTTACATTAACACTGCAATGAAGTTACTGTGAAAAATCCCCTATTCGCCACATTCCTGTTTGGGTACACTGAGGGAGAATTTAGCATGGCCAATCCACCTAACCAGCACGTCTATCGGACTGTGGGAGGAAACCGGAGCACCCGGAGGCAACCCATACAGACACGGGGAGAATGTGCAGCCTCCACACAGAGACTCAAGTTGGGAATCAAACTGGGTCCCTGGCGCTGTAAGGCAGCGGTGCTAATCACTGTGCCACCGTGCCCGTCCATTGGAAGAGCAAGAGGGAATCTCGTAGAGATGTAAAATTCTAACAGTCTCCAGGGACCCCCTGGCTGTGAATATAGGGGGACAGAAAGACCTGCCTCGGTCTTCGGCTGCCTGGACCTGTCGGTGGTGAGGGGTGGGTTTGCTGACAGGTCTTCCTCCTTCCCCGGAGAGGAGGAACGTGAGGCTGAGGTGCAGACGAAGCTGGAACCGAAGGGTTTTTTTTTCTGCCTTCGCCACCGAGGCTCCAAGTGGTTGTTGTTTAGCTCATTACAACCAGATGCTGTCAGCACGACTTCCTTATAACATCAAAGGCAATAAAACCACCCACTGCGGCGAAACATAAACCAATTTCAGCAGGGGACGCTAACAATTTAAAATTGACCGCACTCCAAAGCCTCAATGAGAAACACAGAAAGGGGGGTGGGGGTGGGGGGGTGGGGGGGGAGGTGGGGGGGGTCTTGGCGCTGTCTCCCAACTTATCCCCGTTTTTAAACAAGCAAGTCTTCCCCTGTTCCATTTTGTCGCTCTGATCATCGAATGATGCATCGTGACATTTCGCAACGCGGCACGGTCAAATGTACGCCCCCCCCACCCCACAATCGACTTTCGCACCAACCCGCCACCCTTCCAACCTCCTGTGCCTGCAGACACTGCTCTGAGGAACTGCCCGTCAACGTGTAACCGAGGGTGACTGGCGCCACTGGACTTTACAGGCACTTTTGGTGATCACAGTTCACGGCTGAAGGGGTGGCACAGTGGGTTAGCACCGCTGCCTCACAGCGCCAGGGACCCAGGTTCGATTCCCAGTCTTGGGTCACTGTCTGTCTGGAGATTGCACGTTCTCCCTGTGCCTGCGTGGGTTTCCTCTGCCTGCTCCAGTTTCCTCCCACAATCCGAACAATGTGTAGGTTAGGGTGGATTGGCCGTGCTAAATTGTCCCTTAGTGTCCAAAGATGTGCAGGTTAGGGTGGATTGGCCATGCTAAATTGTCCCTTAGTGTCCAAAGATGTGCGGGTTAGGGTGGATTGGCCGTGCTAAATTGTCCCTTAGTGTCCAAAGATGTGTAGGTTAGGGTGGATTGGCCGTGCTAAATTGTCCCTTAGTGTCCAAAGATGTGTAGGTTAGGTGGATTGGCCTGCTAAATTGTCCCTTAGTGTCCAAAGATGTGTAGGTTAGGGTGGATTAGCCTGCTAAATTGTCCCTTAGTGTCCAAAGATGTGCAGGTTAGGGTGGATTGGCCGTGCTAAATTGTCCCTTAGTATCCAAAGATGTGTAGGTTAGGGTGGATTGGCCATGCTAAATTGCCCTTTAGTGTCCAAGATGTGTAGTTAGGGTGGATTGGCCATGCTAAATGTCCCTTAGTGTCCAAAGATGTGTGGTTAGGGTGATTGGCCAGCTAAATTGTCCCTTAGTGTCCAAAGATGTGCAGGTTAGGGTGGATTGGCCATGCTAAATTGCCCCTTAGTGTCCAAAGATGTGTAGGTTAGGTGGATTGGCCATGCTAAATTGCCCCTTAGTGTCCAAAGATGTGCAGGTTAGGGTGGATTGGCCGTGCTAAATTGCCCTTTAGTGTCCAAAGATGTGCAGGTTAGATATCACTTTAAATTTCAATCAGGCCAATGTATCTTTCAAGAGATTGGTGTTCTGCAGCCCGATTTCCAGCCATCAGAAGGAACTGGAAATGTTAAAGAAATCGAGAGGTCATTTGCCTGTCACTGTCAGTCTGATAGGGTCAGTGCAGACTCAATGGGCCGAACAGCTTTCTTTTGCACAGTGGGGATTGCATGATTCTAGGTAAACAGTCTGCCCTGGTGTGCTCTGCAGGAAGTGGTCAGATTCACACTGCTCTTACTTCTTCCTCTTGAAGAAAAAATCTCATCCATGATGAAATCTGTATCCCAGGTGCTTACTTCTCTCTGTAATGCCAAACATTTGCCTTGTCTGCACACTGTATGAAGCCTCAGTCTGCCTAAGAGCTGGGCACTTCTTTTGTATGTGGGAGGCCTTCCCACAATCACCCCGACTTTATTCCAGCGTCAGCGCCACTGGGTAACACTCTCAGTCACCTTACAGCGAGACAGAGAAGCTTCCAGTCAGGTTTGGGAATACTGGGTGTTAGAAGGGCTCGAGTTATGTATTTTGTAAGATGAACGTGATATACAGAATATGGTTGCTGAATGCTCCATTGGTCACTGGCTGCAAAGCCTCTCCACGGGAGATGTACATCCCTGTCTCTGTGTCCATTTCCCCCGTGCTCCCAAACAGTTCAAGGTACTGATAAAACACACTCTGCAAGACAAATAGACATAACAAACATCTCTCCTCAAGGTCCCTGCTTATAATGGTTTAGGCATACAGAGCAGCAACCCCCACTCCCCACAACTACCCGGTCAGGTTCTTTGTCTGTCAAGTACATTCTCCTGGTATTTTCCTGGGGTTTTCCTTGTGT